>OX438775.1:7592872-7746670 GCA_949316455.1 Acleris holmiana | reverse complement strand
ATGCAAAGTAAAATTAAATGGACGCAAACATTATAAAACGCTTTATGAAAAATCACTACACGAAGGAAGACGAATAAATAAATTGATGGCGTACCAAATGTAGAAGAGTGTACCTTTTTAGTCTAAAATGTATATATTAAAGCATCTGCTGGCTAAGTATGGCAAAGAATTCAGGATTAGACTCGTAGCTTAAACATTTGCTTATATAAAAGGGTGGGTGGGGATGAATACATAAGCGAAAGGAATTTTCCTTACCGACTGCGCCAGTCGTAGTCTCAACCGTTTTGAGATAGGCCGTTCTTTATATACATAGACATTATCATTGTTCACATTATGAATTCCGAGGCCAATGGCCTACACCTTATGCGGTGCACAGTTGTATTTTTATCATATTACAAATAAATTTCGAAACTACAGATCAGGTATTTGACGTAAATGTTTATAGAAACTACAACATTTTTCATAAGCTCACTAATCTTTCTTTTAATTATAAACAGATGGGTTCATATTTCATGATGGATTATGATTGATCTTCTTTAAACTTTATACACTCAATAGTTTAATGAATCTATTGGTCTTCCCATGTACCCGAGAGACGAACGAACGATCAGAACATGAAGTTAACAAGCAATTGACGTTCTCTGGTAATTTGAATATGTAATCATAATACCGGTAGCGTTTGAATTGTTGTTTAATGTAATTTTAGCTTGATTTTTAAAAAGCTTTTCAGTATTATTTATTCTTGTTTTCAACTATTTATGTTATATACAATTTAAGTATCGATCAAGTCTATCTATGCACTAATTGATTGTACGCTGCAATTTGTACACTATTTTTTTACGTACTTCTGAATTTAGTTCCCGAAACTCTAGTCTGAAATAACATTTGGCGAAAGATCTTTACTCCTTGGACATTTCTAACGCACCAACAAAGGACGAGTTATAGTGGCCGTTCACGTTGCGACTGTCGCACAGACCGTCGTTAACACTTCGGTCTTCACGTAAATGTTCCTTTTTATTTAATGTAGTCCAACTTTGAGGACTGTTTAGACCGACCTGCTTCATGTCGCAGTACGGTTTGATTAACAATCAATGATAGAACTAGTTGCATACGGCCGAAGTTCGTATAAAGATCTGTGCGACCGTCGTAACGTGGTGTGGTATGCCCCTGTTAGCACGCCAGAAAACGAAAACTCACACTGGCCTAACTGAAATGACATAAAGCGGATGTTCCATTTTACAGCATGGTCATGATTAGCTCAACTATCGTGTTTGGGACGTACATACAAATTACCTCTCCACCTTGAATAACATATGGAATGCAGTTAATATGGCGTGTGTTGACAGTTCATGCAGCGGATGGTAGCCGCCATGGCCAACAACCAGAGCAACTCGACGCAGCCGCCGGAGCAGCGCTACTCGCAACAGCTGGAGCAGCTGGCCGCGATGGGATTCCTGAATCGGGAAGCCAATTTGCAAGGTATTGATTTTTATTTGAGACCAGGATTCTGACAAAGTTGATGCAAAATTTAATTTAATTTTGCATATTTGTACTTGTAGCAGATGAATGAAGGTTTTTAATTTTAAACCTTTATATGCTATTTGGGAGTTAACTGACTGCCTTGATAACTAATGATTTGGACAGCGTAACTGTCCATAAAGCTTTGCAAGGGTGGGTACCACACCAATCGAAATATCGTCGATGATGGTACCATCGAATGATATGCGTCGATGTTGATCATTTGCGTTGGGGGCTTCCTAAATTAAACTTTTGGGTTTCTAAATTACGTAATTACGTTTGAATTTGAGCAGATTAACGTAAATATACATCGAACCAATTATAACGATTGAAATCTGTCCGCAGCTCTAATCGCGACTTTCGGCGACGTGAACGCGGCGGTGGAGAGGCTACTGGCGCTGGGGCAGCTCTCCATGAGCTAACACTCCTGCCGCCCGTCCGACACACACACTGTTAGCCCGCGTTTTCAATTGTAGGCTGCTCTCCTGCTATACACACTTATGCACTTTTACACACACACTAAAAATGGTAAACCTGAACGCACCTGTATGGCTGAACGAATTGAATATTTATCAACGTTCATGTAAAAACACTGTTTTTCCGACTCCACTCGAAATCAATATTATCTTATCAGTAAAATTAATTGCATCGTACACACGTGTTCGTATCAGGGAAGCAGCTGTTGATTTTTGCACTATTTTTTTTACATTGTGGTGGAAGTTGTGTGGTATATTATTTGTCAGTAAAAATGAATGCTTGAAATGGCGCTGACGAAAGAGTCGAAACAGTAGAAGACGTTTTATTTCTAAAGAACGAAGAGGAATCGATTCATTTTGTATTCAGTTGCCTTACGAGGCCGAAAGTGATACGGGGCATTTAGTAGACGTAGGGGCGTTTTAGGACTCTGATTTGAACAAGAATTCATGTTTTTCAAAATTTCTTTAGTGCCATTTCTTAAGCGAACTATGTGCCCGTTGCCGCGTCGAGTCTGCCCGCGAGGCGAGCCCCGGGCGCCGCGGGCGCGCCTCGGCGACCGCGCGCACCGCCAGTAACGCTGGGTTAGTATCGGAATGTCTTCTAGGCTAAATTACCAACTGGACTAAATTGCTAAGTGGCAAAATGAAGAACATTTTGCGCTTGAAAAAGAAACGGTAATGTTAAGAAGCCTTATCTCGACAATACGCCATAGCCAGAGAAATGTCTTGCTTTTAGTCAATCAGATAACGCCCTCAGGAAAGCATTCAGTATGCTGGGTAAACAATTATGCTTAATTATTAGGTTCCTACATTTTTCCCGAGTGTAATGGCACAATTGCAGTAAACCGGTTGCCGCTTGCGACAGGGTGATCGTTCTGTCAGGACGCAGCTCTGTAAAAGCAACTTCAGTCTGCCGGATTCGTTAGCAACATGCGGTCGCCTTATTAAGTAAACGAAGTAGTGTGGTCACGAAGTCAGCTGCCAGGATAAGTAAGGTCTTAAAATAAGACATTATTCGGCCACCGTATTAGGCGAACGGAGTACTGTAAAATAGTCGTTTGGTTGGATCCATTTGAGACTGATGAGGGTACTGTCATTGCCTTTAAGAATAACAGAATAAACACAGAGACAGACTCACTTGCAGATAAGTAATCAATATGGTTACCCATTGAAAGGATTACATTTTGGTTATATTTAACATAGTTACTCATTTTGCCATTTGTCATAGTGGTTTTATAGGCTAATGTAGTGACTAATTAGGGGTTCGTATTTTGCCATTAAGTTCTCTAATTTTCATTAAATAGTACCGCCTTGGTAATTTTGCTTGATAGACTTCGATACTACTCAAAATACTTATCTATTTATCTCTATATAGGTGATTTCCTATGCCGCTACAGTTCATTCCTTCTTGTTTTTTTAGTTTATAATGAAAATTGTTAAACATAAGAAACTTCGTAAATATGGTAGAAAAAACTTCAGTTATTTCCTGTATTTTACTCTCCAAAGAGAGTATGTTAATATTTCTGAAGTATAATTTATATAATAATGTTCGTTTTTTATTGATGAATTCAAATATTTCAGTTGCCTAAAGTTACAGTAAGCAAACCGTTTATGTAAATATGTTCCTTTCAGCAAAAACGCAATTTAGGGCAAGTATTAATGACTAATCGACACGTCTGTCTTTGTCCAACTGTCATTGTCATGTTTGCATTGTTTTCGTTTTATCGTAAATTACAGTTTGTCACAAATTTGTATTGGGAGTTACTTCTGGCACTGTTGTTATGACTACGGCTTTTTATGAAGGCTACTCGAAGCACTGCGGACGGGCCTGCGAGCTCCTGACTGGAGCATTTCTAAAATGCTCTAATCATTGCGCTGACCCTCGATGCAGTACTTGAGAAGTGTAGAGTTTATTAGCACCATTTTATTGGACCCAAATGGTTGTTTTGTTCTGTTTTACCCTTGTAACTACATTTAAACGGACCCGTCATTCAATCGTTGTGGTGGTAAACTATTTTATAAGAGTTTAGCTTTTGTAGCCTATAATATTACTTTAATATTATTTTCTAGTGGTTTTATAGCGAATTCATTAAATTTAAGTTGTAAAAAGTATAAAGAGTACTGTTGCTCAGTTTTGAGGGAGTGTATAAAATTACCCAGAATTATATATGAGATATGAATTTATTAATAATCCCTTCTGTATACATATTGTTTGTTCCCGAATGGGCCTGGCTATAGGTTATACAGTTCTTTTGGTAAATTCCCCAATACACATTCGACTATTTAACCGCAGCAGGGAACCACAGGAGCTTCAGTTGCAACTGTTATCATTGTCGCAGTCAGTTCTGTTTTATTGTAATGGTTACAAGTCTTGACGAAGAGTAAGTTGATTGCAAATTTGCTTGTAAGTTTTACTTGTTTTGCAATGTTTACGTGCATTTTCTACAATAACTGTAAAATATGCGCGTATCCTGTGTCTAGGACTGCTAGAGATGTCTGAAATCGTATGATATGAATCTGGGTGTAACAATATTATTATGTGACAGAATGCAATTATTATTAACAAGGTAAAATACTTATTGTTTTATTTAATACTAGCGACCCGCCCTCGCTTCGCTCCGGATTAAAGTATTATACATATAAACCTTCCTCTTCAATCACTCTATCTATTAAAAAAAACCGCATCAAAATCCGTTGCGTAGTTTTAAAGATTTAAGCATACATAGGGAAATAGGGACAGAAAAAGCGACTGTTTAATACTATGTAGTGATAACCCTATAGTATTTGTTTATTTGGGTATAGTACTTAGTAGTAGGCTCATCCTTATAGAACGCGAACGTGCGAGCATCGCCAGTTCGGGCGAATTTTATTCGAATAGGTCTATTCGACTTCAGTATGAGCTTTGATCAGTGTAGGGGCAGTGGTCCAACTGCTCTGTCCAACTGATCAAAATTAGCATCATAAATATGAGGTAGGTTTAGATTATGTTAGTTCTTCAGATAATTAGATATTCAAATGGAAGTTATTGGTCAGTTGGACAAAGCAGTTGGACCACTGCCCCGAAAGGGTTTAATCGCGCCTGCGTAAGAATAAGATTCGTATAGTTCGCGGGAAGTTTTTTCTCAGGAATATTAAGTAGGAAGTATTCCGTACATCCGCCACCTTGTACAGTTATCGGCTATGATGTTGTAATTTTTTTGGTTGAATATAGTCTTTCTTTTTTTTAGAACGTATCGTGTGAGCTGATCCAAAAATCACAAAATTACAACAAAAGGCCTTTAGTTCTTATTCTATACCTATAATATTCCTTAAAATATTGTACCACAAGTCACGACCATATTTTTTTTTACCTATTTTATTGAAGGAAAAGCGGAAAATGTATATCACGGTGTTATCACTTCAAACAACTTGCGAACGGCGTCGTGATTGGTCTAGAAGTCATAGTTACATCCATCCAGAGGTCTCTGTCTGACTGAAGACTTTTTTTTTTAAATTGAGCTTTGGCTGCTAGGGTATTCACCGGCATTCAGCTTTATCATATACAAATTTTTATTTTAACAAAACATGAAACTTGAACACTAAAACTAAAGTAAATTAAATAAAAACTAAAATATTTACAATGAAGTCAATAAATTTCACCACAGATTATAATCATTCTGGCCCAGTGGCATAGACAATGTTCCCAAAACCAATAGGAACATAGAACTGCAGGCGTCTCATTGCACGCAATCTATTTTCAATAAGAAAATACAAATCGTCACTAGCAGCACATTATTATAATAACAGTTTAGCGTTAAAAACAAGAAGTAGTAAAAGTTACATATGTCATCAGATGAAAAGAAGCATTTATGTAATGATCAACAATAAGTTTTATACTCCAGCATTCCATAGGCCCCAATGAAACGAAACGTTATTTTAAAAACATGAAATGACAAAATCATCAAAACTTTTCCTGTCACATTTGAATTTTCCCACTTGAATATTTGATTCCTGTTTTATTGGTTTTATGGTGACGACGAGATTAATGTGTATTAATTACGGCTTGCTTTTGGACACTGACGATTCATGACGATGACATGTACCATTGTACCTATATGGATTATAAGTGAATGTTTACATGTACTCGTAACTAACATTACTATTACTTTATTAATTTTGTTTTTAATGAAAAAAGCCTAATAGTAATTATGGATGTAAGGTTGGGTCCCGCGGTACTAAGAAGCTCCTCATAGACATGACCATTTGCCAGAAAGTCAGGCGAAGGAAGGGGGCCTTTTCGGCTGCTTGGATTGACTATAAGAAGGCCTATGACTCGGTGCCTCACTCGTGGCTCGAAAGGATCTTAGAGTTTTATAAACTTGATGCAACTTTGAGGCCATTTTTAGGTGTATGAATGAGGCGTAGCTACAATCCTTCGTCAACCAGTTGGTGAGATATCCCTTCTGTTTCGCCTTAACTTGATAAGGATTGAACATTCTCATAGCGAAGAGTGTCGACCAACATCTTATGAGACTCTCGCTAGATGGCTGGATCAAGGGCCATACAGAAAATGATACTTCTCGACACGGCACGTATTGTGAGGAGGTTCCTCGGTCTGCAGCCTTAACCACCGGTAGCTTGCCGTTTTTCGAAACTTCTTTGTTAAGCAAATTATTTTCTTATTGCTTTAATTAAGTGGAACTCCGTTATTATATATATATATATATATATATATGTTTGTTAGGTTTAAACTATTAATTAACTGCGTTACGCATTTAAGATTTATAATAAGTAAATGTTTAAAATTTGCAATTTGTAGTTTTATTTCAGAACGGAAAACCTTGGCGGTTTAGGTGTGGGATGCCAAGACCCACTTTGGGTCATTGCGCTATGATGACATTGGTATATATATTATTATAATATATATACCCATTTTAATAGAAAAACGTTTTATTTTGAATTAAACGGACGAGTAGCAGGGTCCCTAGAAAGTTTGATCGTAACTTATTTCCAGATGGCGCTGTATGCCAAATAATCGAGTGATATCTCTATCTCAGATATATACAAAGTTACTCTATGATGTATATTATAAAGCAAGAACGAATGAAAACTGACTGGGCTGTATAGAACTACGTCCTTTGCCTTTACCTCTGGGAAAAAATACAAATATATTTTTTATTCACTTGACTTACTGACAGATCTGATAGCAGCAAGCAGCAACCAGTGATTAAGAAAGAGAATGGATCTGACATACCTACAAAATAAACGTGCCTACCTAAACTACCATAGCAAACATAAAATGGCGGACTGTCACATGTTTAAGTGCTGCCCCGATTCGATAGTAATAATAAAGTTATCGATAAACAAACCATATGGGTGGGAGGTTCTCAACTCGTCTGTTCTGTACGTTCAGTACTTCGCATGTCTTGTATAAAGATGCAGTAGCAGTGGGATATCTGAAGGGCTTGCAAAACGTCGTCTTGAGCACAACCAGCACGGAGGGCCCTTTCCACCGTAAAGGAAAGGAAAGGTCGGAAATGGTCCCATAGAAAAGTTGGAGTGATCTGATGATGGAATCCATGAGTTAACGACGGAAATCCTCAAAAATTGCGGACATATTTTGCTATTTTCAGCATTTGCATAAAAGCTTTAGGCTAGGTTCACATGAACGCGTGGTTGACGCGGCGCGCGGTACAAGATTCTATCAAAGTAGTGCTAGAGTCTGTCAAACGAAAACTGTCCCAGAGAACCAGCGGGAATTTCAAAAAACCTGCAGCTTTTAACACTGACTGTACACTGAATAAACGGAGTTGATACTCCAACACTGATGTGACAAGTTCAGGAAATCAAATAGTATTAACTCCGTTTATTCAGTATACAGTTAATGTAAACAGCTGCAGGTTTTTTGAAATTCCCGCTGGTTCTCTGGGACAGCTTTCGTTTGACAGACAGACTACTTTGATAGAATCTTGTACCGCGCGCCGCGTCAACCACGCGTTCATGTGAACCTAGCCTAAAGCTTTTGGTATGCAAATGCTGAAAATAGCAAAATATGTCCGCAATTTTTGAGGATTTCTATTGTATACATGACCGCGCGTGCCGCCATGCATCCAATGATAAAGAAATTTTTCTTTATCTATGGCAGCAACCCACAGACTACTAAGAGATACTACGTACAGCAACTCTACGATTGTGTTGTGTCAAATTGTCATTGTAATCTTTGCGGCAACCGAGTCAACTAACAGCAACTCGACTCGCCTAGAAAAGGAAACAAAACGCATCAAGACAATGGGTTTCTTGTTTTGTAACTTGGTTTTACCTGCACAATTATTATAAATAAAAATGACCTAACAAAAAGCACATCGAGGTATTTATACATCCGTTATTACACAGACCAAGTATTTAACTTTGACCGGTACCCGTACGTAAGATTATTCTCGTTTTTCAGACTTAAATAATGTATTCCCCGCGGCAAAAATTGTTGTGGTTCGCGTTTAGTTCACGAGTGGCGGTGTTAGTGCTACAAGCAGCATCTAACTGTATAATTCCGGACCACAACGCGAACGTATTCATCAGCCCCGAGGACGTGGGCCTGCGGCGCACGTGGGGCGACGCCGTTGTGGACGCGCTGCTGGGTGGCCTGAAGCGCTGGGACGCGCACTACTTTGTCCACATCGCACAGTACGGGTACACGTACGAAAACTGCCTAGCCTTCTTCCCATTCTTCCCTCTTGTAGTCAGATGTGTCGCGTACGGAATGAATAGCGTTATTGGCTCTTTTTTAAATTTTCACAGTTCCATCCTTATTTCATCAACTCTTGTAAACCTCGCCATGTTTGTAAAATCTGCTGATATATTACACAGATTGAGCTTGAGAATTCTCCGAAGTGAGAGCAAGGCTTACAAGTCAGTGGTACTGTATTGTGTTAACCCTGCCAGCATATTCTTCTCAGCTCCGTATTCAGAGACATTATTTGCTCTCATGTCTTTTTATACTATGCTGAAATGCACAGATAATGAAACACTAAGATTTGCTAATATAGACATTGTGAGTGGTCTTCCTGCAGGGTTTTCTATGATTGCTAGATCAAATGGCTCCATTAATTTGGGATTCTTGCTCTATACTAGTTTCAAAAATGTGATTGAACGGACTTTACCTGAGATTGTGAATAAATATAGGACTCTAAAACGTAGAATTGTGCTTCCATTCCTTTTGCTTCCTATTCTGACATCCTGTGTAGCCCTATTTATAACTGTGATAATAGCTCTCATTCCTTTTGTTTTGGTTCAGACTTATAATTACTTAAAATTTTGTGTACCTAGTCAGCATACTTTACCCGAGTTCTTGTCAAACACTGAATACGTGCTCCCAGGCAGAGGAGACAGTCCATGGTGTAATAGCTCCTTGCCTCTGTCATACTCGTACATACAAAGCCATTACTGGGATGTGGGTCTATTCAAGTATTATAAATTAAAGCAGATTCCTAACTTTGTGCTTGCATCACCAATTCTGTTTCTAGTAATGTATCATTGTTTATCATACATAAAAAACAATCCTAAGATATGTTTGAGATTAGGAATTAGAAGCCATATATTAAATTTTGGTTACTGTAATAAAGTGCCTTACAGGCAGAAACAGCATCCCAGGAGTTTTGGTGCTAATGACCCTGCCATCTTTGTGTATGTTGTGCACATGATATTTCTGTCTATTTTCTGTATTATGTTTGTGCATATCCAGGTTTCAACTAGGCTGCTATCATCTGCTAGCCCCATTTTGTACTGGATTGGTTCTTACAAGTTAAATGTGGGACCAACACCTACCTCTGATCAAAATACAATAAATGAACATTTCCGTCGCATCGGTATTGGTAGAAGAATTCCTTCGCATCATCTGTCTATTGCTAACTTGGAGGGTGTTGACAACATGTATAGTAAATGGAAAACATTTATAATATCCAGATGGATGACAGATTTCCAGTCTCGATTAATACAGTATTATTTTCTTGGATATTTTCTAATAGGTACAGTGTTGTTTTCAAATTTTTACCCATGGACTTAAAATGTTAATCTTAATTGATTGCATATCACAGGAACATATCATTAAAATGTACATGGTTCAGTTATTACAGACACAATAATAAGTACCTAATCCAATATATATTATATTTATAGACAACAGTTTATTTAAACACTCTTAAGGTATTGAGTAATTATGTCTTCATGTTTAGGATGTTGGACTGGATGACAATAGGGCATTTTCTTTACACATAAATTAATTCCAAATGCATGGATATTTTATAATATCTTAAATCAAATTTGTTTGCGTTTATGAGTATGACAATATTATTTTCTAAATAGTTCAGCCCCAGACCCCAGATCAACCATTTGAGAAATTTGACAATATTCTTTTTCATACATCATTATTGTTATCATGATCTTGGCGGCCCCTGAAACAGTCGGCTGGGGGCAGGTGCCCCAGTTTGCCTTTCTCTAGACCCGGGGCGTTAATAGTTCTATTATAATTTATAATATTATAACAATATAAAGTTTTAAATATTTTTTATTACCATTTTTTTAATGATTTCATTAAGATGAAGTGATCTTTAGATCATTATTATTAAATAAGATAACATATCTCGTGTAACATTCCTCCTATACTATGTATAGTGTTACTACTACTACCATTTCTTCAGTGTAGGTTAATATTGTTATCAAGTATTAAGCTTTATAGTATTTTCATCAATGTATCAAATGATTTTATATGACAAGTAATTTGTGAAATATTTAGTCTGCTCATTTGCATGAACCCATGATCTGGATTCGTACAGTATTTTGCACAACAGTAAAACTAAAACTTAATTACAATCGGTTTGGATCGCTATCACCATGTTATTCTTTAACCTACCGCCATGCAGGGTTCGCATTTTTGTGCTCCTGAGTAGGGATAAGATAACCCGGTGAAATTACTAGGATAGAGGGTTTCATCTTAGTCTTCACAAGAACGTTGGCAATGCATTAGCAGTCTTAGGGTTGCAGGTTTAAGATTGTATTCTTGAGAATGCGATGTCTATGGGGTCTCAGATCCAACTTACCGCCTGATGGCCTGTATGTTGCTTTGCCATCTCTCTTGAAACTTTGATGCTCTACTGATTATACCAAGTGGGTTTTTGTGATGGTAAAGTTAATCAGTATGTATGTTAACAATATACAGGCAGTGTTCATGCAAATAAGACGAATTTTGCGCTTGATACCTAATAAATAAGGGGCCTTAGGATAGAGTTTGTCCATTTTACAATAATTAATATTGCGCATTACAATTTTTAATAATGTTAATCTATCGCCTTTTAAGATATTGAGATTTTTAACATTTTAAGCAAGTTTGTCCATCAATTTTTAACTTTAATCATTCTAGTCATAATTGTGTTCATGTAGGTTAAGCGATTTAACCTTTTCCTCGACATTGACCGAAACATCGGCACCACAGATACGCCACCACAGATACGCCACAGTCGGATATCTTTGTCTTCCTTCCCTTAAGGATGAAATTGCCGCTGCCTTTCAGCTGACATGTGGATGTTTACGTGTGGCGTGCAAAAGGTTAAACTAAAGCTTAACGGTTGGCGCAGACATAACCGGTTGGCATCGGACCATCACAGTCTCAACTCGAGCCGTTCAGTATTCTAAGTATGAAACTCTCGACTGTACACGCTAATCATCGGCATCGCCTCGCCTTATATAAATGAGGCGAGGCGGTGCCGGTCCGTTGCCGAGAGGTTATGTCTGTGCCAACCTTAAGTCAAGGCAGATTTAGGCGTTTTAATTAATTAGGAAAGCTTTAATTACAAACATACTCTGGGTATGTGCGCAAGCAAATTGATATCGCGTCAAAGTTAGGATGAGCTATTGATTGATTATTTATAATGTTCGACCAAAAATAGATGTAAGTTGTTAAAAACCAGTAAGGTTAAAAATTATCTTCGTAGAGTATTGAAATCGCTATAATTCGTGCTCATGACGTGACATTATTATTCAATAAAGTAAAGTGGATTACAAATAATTTCCCATATTTCTGATGCTGTATTGATGCAGGCAACAGCTTCATTTGTTGACCCAATACGTGATTTATTTGTCGATACTTGACGCTGTCATTGTGACAGAGTTCTACAATTCGAGTTGGTGAGCACCCAGAAAAACTACTAACTTCTACTTCCCTGTAAGTAATAAATGCAGACTACAAATTACTACACGAGTAATTTTTTTTATCCTAATCACGTTCTCGAAAAGGCTCACGATTTTGATGAAAATAACGGAAGGTGTATTTCGGCTTCAGAAATCGATCTGTTTTACCCCGAGCTACGACCGGCCTCCCGGGAATAGTACTAAAATGAGTTGGCAGGCACTATTTCGCCATCAGTAGGCGTTTCAAAAGAAGTGAATTCAAATGAAACTTTTCTACTATGTCACAAGAGTCAATAGGTAAGGCGGTATCTCAAATTCAATAACCAAAGCCGATTCAATCATCACCCGATATGAATATTGATGCACTTACTACAGGGCCGAGATTCTACTCTGTAAACCATCAATGCTTTGACGTGATGTCGTAGTCAACGTTGTGATAGCTCTTATTTACTTGACTGTAATGACGGCACAGTAAAAACAATACCATAACACGTCAAAGATATGGATTTACCAAATTTGCCTTTAATAGTAGTTAACATATTATCGCAAGGTAATAGAAAACGTACCAGTTATTTATTTTAGTCCTTAACTACGTGCACTTGTAAACACCCGTTCATCGTAAATTTCATTATTTTTATCAGACAGGTATAGAGTCACAAATTTAGAAGAAGATAAACATGTTTCCAATCTCCTTTTTAGAGAAGGGAACTATAATTGCAGAAAATCCCTTGTCTGTGGCCAACGGGATGAAAGATTATTGCGGTTGTGTTATTATTAGGCTATTATGAAATTAGCTTAACTAGCTGGTCATAAAAACGAAATAAAATAATTGAATACAGATTACAAAAGTTTTATTTCTAAAATGCTCCTTAATTTATATAACCCTTAATTATATTCTTATGATTTACAAATTTACGAGATTTAATGACACATTTAATGCATTTGCTTAAGCTTTTTGCTTAACCTACTATACCATGCATAACGCTGTTATTGTTCAGCAGCATAATAGCTGCACCAGAAATATAAAAACCCTCGCAATATGACAGAAAAGTTATGAACTACCTTTTTCATTACAACTTACTTTAAAGTGGATACGAATTAGAGCTCGTACGTAACGCTGTCGCGGCGAGGCTCGTACAAATTCGATAAAGTTGCTGAGCCGTTCCACCACCGAAGCGATTTCTTTTAAACAAAAAGATTTGTAAATAATTCAGTAAAGTATGACAAACGCAAACGCAGCTGTCATCGTGTCCGACGCCATTTTGGAATGTCGGCTCATGGCGAGCGCGCTGCCTCACCCGCGCGTTTATGTGCAATAATTTGGCTCGCGAGTAGCTCGCCGCGCGGGGCGAGCATGCCTCAGGCTAAGCCGCTCAGATTCGTACCCAGCTTTATATTCTTGGTACACCTTCAAATGAGATTGTCACAAGCAAGACTCGCGAGTTCAGTCTGTAGTAGAGTCGACTGCTGAGGGGGAGTAGTCCATCGGGCTACGCGCGGGCGGGCTGGAGGGCGCGGAGGGAGACTGGTCCGGCAGGTCGGGCTGCGCGGGGTACTCGGTCTGGGCGGCAGACTCGGTCCGGGGCACAGGCTCGGACCAGACGGCGGGCTCGGTCCAAACGGCAGGCTCGGTCCAGGCGGCAGACTCGTTTCGAGTAACAGGCTTGGCCCAAACGGCAGGCTCGGCCCGGTTGGCAGGCTCGGCCCAGGCGGCACGCTCGGCCCGGTTGGTAGGCTCGACCCAGGCAGCAGGCTCGGCCCGAGTCGCAGGGCCAGCCCAGGCGGCAGACTCTGCCCGGGTGGTAGGCTCGGCCCTGGCGGCAGCTTCGGCCCGGGTAGCGGGCTCTGTCCAGGCGGCAGGCTCAGCCCTGGCAGCAGGCTCGGCCCGGGCGACAGGTCTGAACCAGGCAGCAGGCTCAGCCCGGGCGGCAGGCCCGGCCCAGGCGGCAGGCTCGGCTCGAGCGGTAGGTCCGGCCCAGGCGGCAGGGTCCGTCCGGGCGCCAGATCCGGCCCAGGCAGCAGGCTCAGTCCGGGCGCCAGGTCCGACCCAGGCGGCAGGATCAGCCAGCTTGGCGGGCTCGGCCCGGGCGATAGGCCCGGCCCAGGCGGTAGGCTCGGTCCGAGTGGCAGGTCCGGCCCAAGCGGCAGGCTCGGCCCGAGCGGCAGATCCAGCCCAGGGAGTAGGCTCGGTCCGAGCGGCAGGTCCGGCCCAGGCGGTAGACTCGGTCCGGGCGGCCGGTCCAGCCCAAGCGGCAGTCTCGGTCCGGGTGGCAGGTCCGGCCCAGGCGGCAGGCTCAGCCAGCGCGGCGGGCTCGGCCCGGGCGGTAGGCCCGGCGCAGGCGGCAGGCTCTGCCCGGGCGGCTGGCTCACCGCAGGAGGCAGGCTCCGCCCGGGAGGCAGGCTCCGCCCGGGCGGCAGGTTTGGCCCAGATGGCAGGCTCGGTGCGGGTGGCAGGCTCGGCCCAGGCGGGGTGGTCGGCCGGCGCGGCGGGCTCGAGCGCGGGCCCGCCGCCGGCGCAGCCCTAGGCTGCCGCCAGCGCCTCCTGAAGGCGCACCCGCGCGCGCTTCACGCGTTCTTCCTGCTTGCGCACGTCCTCCTTGCTGATCGTCACCGCCGCTATCAACGGCTGCTCGGGATTTAGAAACACTCCCGGGTTCTCGAGGATTGCCTGCTTCGAACCGGTTTGTCCTGTTGACAAAATCGACAAAAATATAAACTTAAAACTAATGCTGTTTGAAATGTTTCATTACAATGAAATTTAAACTTTATACGCTAAGCGTATGCCAAACAGCCAGCGCGGCGCGGCGCGACGATAGCGTGGCGCATTCTTAGCGCGGAAATTAACAAGTAGTTGTATGCAGGTCGTCGCCCAGCACGGCTAGCACATGACGGCGCGCGAGTTATGTCGCTTACCTGCACGGCTAGCACATGACCGCGTGCGAGTTATGTCGCCCGCGAGATAGACTACTCGTCTTTTTCTGACCGTGTAATTAGACAATGACGGGTAGGTCTATCTCGCGCGCGACGTAACTCGCGCGCCGCCATGTGCTAGCCGTGCTGTCTTTTTCTGACCGTTCTAATAAAATTAGACAATGACGGCTAGCCTATCTCGCGCGCGACGTACCTCGCCCGCCGTCATGTACTAGCCGTGCAGGTTACGCCGCGTCTCGCCTCGGGCGCGCGGGACTGCGCTGCCGGTCAGTCAGGACATAGAGCGCAATCACGCCATTCGTCAGACACGCCACGCTAAGCGCAGCGGGACGTGGTATTTACGTTGTTGTTGTTAACAAAATTGACAGTAAATCTATAGGTAGATTGTGTTCGAGATCGTCAATTTTTAATATGATTTGGGCTAAAACTTCAACACTCAACAGATTGAGTACGACGCGACGTTACCTGCAGCTTGACCGCTGTTCCGCACAGTGGGAAACGGGAGGAAAAATGTCATATTTTAGAGTACTGTCAAGGACCATTCATTCATTTCATATATTCATTCCATTAATAGTAGTACAGTCAAGGACTGAAATTGTTATGCGACTATGGAACCCTGTCATAATGACAGCGTTAATCATTAATCTTAGCTTTCTTTCATGTCGTTTGACGCTGTCATTACGTTATGACAGGGTTCCATAGCGGCATAACAATTTCAGTCCTTGACTGTACTACTAATAATGGAAATTTATATTTTCATAATACACAAGATAAATACGTGACATACGTGTCATCATCATCATCATCATATCAGCCGAAAGACGTCCACTGCTGGACATAGGCCTCCCCCAAGGCTCTCCATTCAGACCGGTCCTGTGCTTTTCGCATCCACCGCGTTCCCGCGATTTTTACAAGGTCGTCGCTCCATCTTGTTGGAGGCCTACCTACAGCTCGTCTCCCGGTCCGTGGACGCCACTCAAGAACCTTCTGACTCCATCGGTCATCAGTCCTGCGAGCAATGTGCCCCGCCCACTGCCACTTAAGTTTAGCTATTCTTCGGGCTATGTCGGTAACCTTAGTTCTACTGCGGATATCATCATTTCTGATTCTATCACGCAGAGAAACCCCGAGCATAGCTCTCTCCATAGCCCTCTGAGTGACTTTGAGCTTCCTTATAAGGCCCATAGTTAGCGCCCACGTCTCAGATCCGTAAGTCATCACTGGCAACACACACTGGTCAAAGACTTTTGACTTCAAACACTGCGGTAATTTGGACGAAAAGATGCTGCGAAGCTTCCCGAACGCTGCCCAGCCGAGTCGGATTCGACGAGTGACCTCTTTCTCAAAGTTGGACTTACCTAACTGGACCGTTTGTCCTAGGTAAACATAGTCGTCAACAACTTCGAGCGCAGAGCCTCCGACCATCACGGGAGTTGTCGCGACATGGACATTGGACATGACTTTCGTCTTGTCCATGTTCATTCTCAGGCCAACTTGGTCGGAAACTCTACTGAGGTCAGCGAGCATTGCACTGAGTTCCTCCATGGTCTCAGCCATGACTACGATATCGTCAGCAAATCGAAGGTGAGTGATGTACTCGCCATTGATGTTGATGCCTCGTCCTTTCCAGTCCAGAACCTTAAAAGCATCCTCCAATGCAGCGGTGAACAGCTTCGGAGAGATCACATCTCCTTGTCTGACTCCCCGCTGCAGAGGAATAGGCTTCGTGCTCTGGTCCTGTAGTCGGACGGACATAGTGGCGTTTTCGTAAAGACACTTCAACACTTCGATATATCGGTAGTCAACTTGGCACCGCTGGAGAGACTGCAGCACAGCCCAGGTCTCGATCGAATCGAAGGCTTTATTTTACTCTTCGGTCTTCTGTATAACCTGCCGCAACGCATGTATGTGGTCTACGGTACTATAGCCTTTTCGGAAACCGGCTTGTTCAGGAGGCTGGAAATCGTCAAACCTGCGCGCGAGACGATTTGTGATGACCCTCGAAAACAACTTGTAAACATGGCTCAGAAGTGAGATGGGTCTATAACTCTTCAGCAAGGTTTTATCACCATTCTTGAAGAAGAGAACCACCACACCTCTGTTCCATGCTTTCGGCGTTCTCCCTTCGTGGAGAACGGAACTGAACAGCGTCTGGAGACCCCTAAGGATGGGTTTACCACCCGCCTTCAGGAGTTCAGCTGTAATTCCATCCTCACCTGTCCTCACCTGTTTATATGCTTTGCCATTCTTAAGCTGTTTGAGGGCCATACTAATCTCGTATAGGCTGACGTCGGGGAGATCTTCGGTATAGTGTCGGGTTAATCTAGCCCTCGGGTCTTTAGCTAGATTTTCGACGGGTGTTCGGTTTGTCGTGTACAGCTGTCCATAAAACTTCTCAACTTCCGCCAATAGCTCAGGTTTGGATGAAATGACTCTGCCGTCGTCGGTCTTCAGCTTCATCAATTGGCTTTGGCCAACAGACAGATCCCTGGCAAACACCTTAGAGCCCCTGTTACGCTCAATAGCCTTTTCAATACTTTTAGTATTGAATCGGCGTACATCACGCTTCAGAGACTTCGAGATCTGTCTGTTGACTTGCCGATAGCGACAAGCGTCACCAGAGGACTGCAGAATCATCTCGAAATATCACTAATACGTGTCACAATGGATAATATGTTACACCAAATAACTTGTAAAAGAAGATAACATAATTTTAATACTAGCACAAAATTAAGCTTTATATTCATTTAGCAAGGTCATGCATTTAGAAAAATGCTGAAAGGTAGTTTTTTTTTTCTATCTTAGTACAATTATTCAACGTAAGGTAGCGCTTACTAGTTTGCGTAGTCGCCATCTAGCGACGAGTAATATCTTGACTTATCAGTTATCAGCGCTAGATGGCGCGAACACAGTAGTCATTATATTCACCTTTGTTTCAAGCTGTAAGCGTAATTTTTCTGCAATCCAAGCGCTTAAATATATCTGACACGCTCTTATGCATCATCATCATCATCATCATCATCATCACATCACGCCTTTATTCCCAGAGTGGGTAGGCAGAGCTACAGAAATACAAACAAGTCTAAAAAAGACTTGATGGTAATTCTGTAACCACATTTTGCACAATCAGGCTCCAGTAATAATGACTGTTGGATTATTGCTAGTGACTAGATTCTCAGACAATATTACTATTTTTATTTTACTATTAGGTAACATTATTTAACATATTTTTTTTTTAATTTATTCAGAAAACCAACAGCCATTTAAATTAAAATTACATTAAATAAAATTACTTAAATAAGGCCTATAGTTTCCTATATTACTAACTTTACTAGTGTTCTACATAAGTGTTCAACATAATATACAAAACAATTTTTAAGCTACCATTATGGAAAATATAAAATTTGCCGAATTTTATTTTTAAAGGACGACATACTATTAGCAAAAATATCAACTTCATTAAGCGATTTGTTATAAAGAGTGCAATAGCGCCTAAAAAACGAATTTTGTGCATAAATAGTGCCACAAGGAGGAATACTAAATATAGGTTTGGAACGTGAGAGGAGACGAGGAACTCTGAATGAAATGTGTTCTAATAATGTGTTCGAGTCAATGTGATTGTTAATAATTTTAAATAAGAATATAGTATCGAGATACAGTCTTCTTTTTTCAAGGAGGGGAAGTTTGTGACGGGCCGCAGACGAGAGATAGTCAAAATTGTAGAGACCGGTTCTATAATCTAAAGACTTACAAAATATTTTCTGAATCCTTTCGATTCGGGACTTGTGAATGTCATAACAAGGGCTCCACACAACACTACCGAATTCCAGAATACTACGGACGAAAGAATAATATAAAACTTTTAGCGTGAATATGTTTTTAAAAGGTTTGCTTAAACGTAAAATCATACCCAATTTTTTATATGCCTTAGCAGTAATATTATCTACATGTTCGTTAAACGACAATTTAGCGTCAAGAGTAACACCCAAATACCTTATCGATGAAACACGCGAAACACTATTCCCAGCTAAGTTATAATTATATGTAATTGCATCGCGCTTACGGGAAAATGTGATGGTGTAACATTTATCGGTGTTAAGAATTAGATGATTACATTGACAATAGTCCTCAAAACGAGATAAATCTGTTTGTAACATAACACAATCATAGACATTCCTAATTAACTTAAATATTTTTGTGTCGTCTGCATAAAGTATATGTGATGAAGACTGAAAGGAACTGCCAATATCGTTAACATATAACACAAATAGGAAAGGTCTCAAGTGGGAGCCCTGGGGATCCCTGAGGGAACTGGTAAAAATTTCGATTTAAAGCCCTTGAGTGCCACAGCCTGACTTCTATTACTAATATATATTATTATTATTTTACATGGGCTAATAGTAACATTATTTAAACTTTTTACATAAATGTTAGGAATAGAATAGTACATTATTGTAGAATGTCAACAAATTCATGAATTTGGCTCATGCATTATTTATTTAAAACAAAAAAATCTGTGTACAAATCATTTTGATACGTTCAACAGTTTCCGAGATAAATAATTTTAAACTTAGTAACCGGCGTGAGACCACGGGTTACGACGTAATTTACTAGCAGCCGTGCACGTTCCTAAACGATTCAGTAATCTGACATCAAGGCTGTATCTTTTTAACCAATATAGGTACATATTTTCTCAGAATACATCTTACTATAAACTCTATCGAGCAAAATAATAAACCTAATCCCAATTACAAGAAATTTAAAATAATTGCATTCATAAACAAATTTTACAATGGTTGTAAATCTAAGATGGCTTCTTATTTATGTAAAATTAAACTTTTATAATATTGAATGCTAGTAGTTTACTACCAAATAATATAAAACTGCTATATTTATGTTAAAAATTACTTCGATGTGATATATCACGGATACCGCGTCGGATAGACGGACATGTATAACATCTTAACTACTCAACCGATCATGGCAATCATCATGAAAATTTGCATAAACCGTTGTCAGATTTAATATGTTATTGTTAACAATACATACATTATCTATTTTAAGTAGCCAGATTGATTGTTATTTTTTTTTTTTGAGTGACCTTTGAAGTTTATTTATAAATAACATAAAGAGTTCTTTACAAACTACTATTTGTGATTTCCTTTTCATTCAACCACCTAGTCGTTATGCCACTAAAGGGGCATCTCACTGTGAGCATTCGGCATCGAATATTCAAGTGCTATGGACCAACAGCAACGCTCGGCTCAACGACCGCACCACTCAGATATTCACGCCAATGCTCTCAGTGAGGATGCTGAGACATTATTAATTTTTCACGATATACCTAAGTATTAGTTTTACTATCAGTACGTTTCGCATTATTTGCCGTTTTGGTCTTGGTACATTTTGTTTGGGCGTTATACAAACAAAATGTTATAGCTAAGTATCAACCCAGGCATTCTACTATTAAGACATTCACTCACACTAAGGTCTCATGAGACTAAGCCTACATAGTACCTAGTTACCTATGCAATCAAATCCTTACGAATCTAACCCGTTTCTTCTGTCGCCTCTCTTTATGTTATCCTTTTTAGGGTTACGTAGTAAGGAACCCTAATAATTTGCGGTTGTGTAGGTATTTCTGCAGCTGATTTTACACTTAAATTACGCTGACAAGGTCGTAAAATTTGCATGCTGGTATGGAGCGAAAAAAATCTTGCTCTGGTCCCAAACCTTATTGTACCATTTTTGAAACAAATAAATATTATGATTATAATTAAATAAACCTTGAAAAAAAAACCATAGTGTCATTGGATAGCTCTCCATTAATAATTAAAATTATACTTACATGTTATTATCAATTTTTAGATTTGGGGGACCGTTTAGGAAATAGTACATCCGAGAAGTATAATTCTCTCCAGAGTTAGGTACGGGTCATCGTCGAATCTTGTGATTCGAAGTGAAAAGATTAGAGTTGTACTGGTTCTGTGTAGCCTCTGTAATACTTTTATAAGTAGCTAGAGTCCGCCCGCGACACCGTATGCGTAGTATTAGTTTCCCACTACCTTTTTTAACCCTTTAGAGGATTAATTTCTAAAAATCCCTGCTTAGTCCACCCCTAGGATATTCATTCCAAATTTCAGGTCCCTAGGCCCAGCGGCATTGCGTAGATCGATCAGTCAGCCAGTCAGTTCCCGATGACGTCTCCTCCGTCCCGCCGCGCCGTCCGCGCTCGCCTAGGTACCGATTGACGACGGTCGCACCAAACAGAAATTTAAAAACTTATTAGGCTAACGCGGGTCTCGTTCCGTTCTATACCTCAAAAGCAAAAATGGAACTCTTATGTAGCTTTCTCTCACTTCTGAGTCTGCCTCGGTCCGTCTGTTACAGCCGTTTTGGTCCGAAATCATAAAAACGATACCCATATTGATTCAACCTCATCGCACCCCAACAAGGAATGATGGTATTTCACGTCCGCCACGTTGTATTGAAAAAAGTCGTTGTTTTCGTAATCAGCGGCCCGATAAACCATACAAACAATACTTATGTTGATTTTTAGACGGCGAATGTTTTTATTACAATGGTGCTACCTGTTCCGTGTACGGATGTGCCTCGACAACAACATTTATAACGAGCACGCACCGACCGGACATCGAACAGGCGGACGGGCTAGCGTGACGTCACCCCGCGCCGCTAAATACCCCAGCCCGGCGCTCGGAGGACGGCGTGGTGGGCCCTGCGGCTGGCAACACGTCTTGCCAACGCTCTCTAAGCCAGGGCCCATCAGGCAGTGCTCACCCGCTCCCCCTTCCTCCCTTCACCTGCCTGACCCGGTCGACATCGCGCAGCTCTGGGAAACCTTCCCGAAATCCTAACCTGACCAACCTTAGGCGGTGCGATCGCTATCGCGCAGCCCGAGGGAACCCTATCCGATACCCAAAACCCTAGGTGCCCCGGGGGCGGTGCGATCTACATCGCGCAGCACTGGGACATTTACCCGTACCTCTACCCGACCTGTAGTATCCCAGCCGTAGAACTGACACTTTAGATATACATAATCGTTTAAACTCATACCACAGAATAAGTAATAGTACAAGTACAGAAGCGATACTCCGTGACAGCAAACATGCGAATTTAAACCTAAACAGAACGCGTTAACGATAATAAAACAAGTGCACGGCCGGAAGTGACCTTGGTTACATTTCTGCGATCGATAGTGGGGGCGCCCATAAACGAGGTCAAATGCAGCTTAAATCTGCGCCGCGAGAGTATGTATTATTTCGCCCGCCATGAGCTTTACTGACTCCGCCCACTCCGCAGGGCTGGCAGTTACTTGTACTAATTAATACGTTAATACTTATTCCGTGGCAGTTGTAAGAAAACAAATTGCATTAAATTTATTATTAATTGTAGTTTTCTTATGTAGTTTTAGTTTTATTCATCCCTGACTGTGCTAATACTGTTGCACTTTGCGCACCTGGGGGGTTACCATGACATACTTAAGCAGTTCAGTTTAGGTTGAGAAAAAGGGACAGAACTATAGCAGTATACAGCTCTGTCCCTTTCTCTCAACCTAAACTGATCTGGTTTAGCATGTCATGGTAACCCCCCTGTATTTGGTACACAAACAGGACTATTTTCTTTGTACCTATATTTTATATTTGTATTTGTTTGTGCAACTGTTAGTGTGTCTAATTGAATAAATAAATGAAATAAATAAATCTAGTTTGTAACTAGAGACGCACTAAGCGAGACAAGCGAGAAAATACAACTTGTGCTACCCGTACCCGTTGTGAAATAGGTAGGTTAATGTTAGTCTAGGAGCTGACGCACGTTTTCGATAAACAATAATCATTTATTTTAAGGACTTTGAAGGTTCATTTTGTAATAGTTGTATTACTAAATATTTGTTGTTAACATACTATAATAGCCTAATACAGTATAGCCTATATACAGTACCTTTTGGCTTTTCGAGGAGCCATAGGTACATTTATTTAAACAAAAACTCGAATTATTTTCGCAGCGGCGTACGGGCGGCGCGCGTCAAGACGAGCGCTCGCGTGACACTCAACTGATTAGCTTTGCATAAGTGGCCGCACATTGAGTAGGCACCGGCCTGCTCATACCTTATACAAATATATATAAATACCGAAAAAACAGGCATAAATCCTCAGTAAACCTTTACCTTGTGTGTTCATATTTCAAACCCCGAAACCCCTATCCCCCTGAGCTAACTACATAACGCACTTTTAGAATTATAGTGACCTAATTCAAACATTTTCAGCTTTCGATTTTGAGTCATAAATTTAGTACAATAGAGACCTAAGTCGAAATTCAAAATAATGTGGATTAGGTCTCTATAATTCTAAAGATGCGATAAATACCTCCAGTCCTTCAGTATAATTACAAGGATGAAGTAAATCTTGACGAGGAACCCATAGTGCCCCGTTACACATTAAGTAAATAAGGATTTAATAATAATGAATTTCCCCATAAATTTAATAACAAAACCTTAAAATATGTAAAAGCAAAGTCTTACGTAAATAGTGTCTGTGCAACATATGTAAATATGTACATATTAGTTAATATTCACACGGGAAAAATAGCGGTATTTTTTTATATTTTTTATTTATTTTCTATTTTGTGACAACACTGACAACCCTAGCACATCCGCGCGTGACATCGTAAGTACTTACACGAGTGGCGGCGTCGCCCTACCTACATCAAAGGCGTTTCACTACCGTAGGGAATATATTGTAATACTGTGCCTAAGGGATGAATTCCCAAAAATCCTTTCTTAGTGCTCCCCTAGACCTCATAAGGAACCTACGTCACCTACGTGCCAAATTTGGAATCTCTAGACCCAGCAGATTGGGCCGTGCATTGATATATCAGTCAGTTAGTTTCTTACTTTAATTCCCAGCGTGGGGTAGGCAGAGCTACTGAAATACCAACAACTCTAAAAAGATTTGTTTATAATTCTGTAACCACATTTTGCACAATTAGCCCAAGAAGTTAACTAGTGTATCAGTGACAGGTTGCAAATTTATATATTTAGATATAATACTTGTAATGATGTCACAACATACCAGTAATAGACTGAGAAGATACGTGGAGCGCAGTGGCCAGCGATTGGATTGTGGTGGCATCAGAGATGTACGGGCCGAGCGGTTTGATGTACTTGGGCAGTGACGTAGTGCCTATCACTCCGTTCGCGTCACATGCTGTCAAACCCTGGAAAAAGTCAAAAAAACAAGTAAAATATATGAAAGCATAGGTTAGGGCGATATCTAACTGAAAAAGCTTCTTCTCATATATAAAGTATGTACAAGGCTGAAGAATGAGCTCTGCGTTAATTATTTATAAGGACTGAGATGGTTAGTTTCAGTTAAGTTCAATTTGTCTTCACTCAAGGTCTTATAGGTAATGAAGAATTTGGCAAACTGAAGTACTGCTTGCCATTAAATTCATTTGGAAAACCAACAAGTTGATTTAAAACAATTAGTAAATGGTGTACCTCTAGTCTCTTCTCCCAAAAAAGCTGCTTGGGTTTTTCCTGTGTGCCATGTTTGAGGTCAGTCTTCACTTTGCTCTCCTGAGTTTTGTAAACGGTAACAGGCTGCTTGAAAATCGAAGCAGTTTGCCGAATTGGAGGCACGAGCGACGCATCCGAACGAACGCCTCTGCAAGACGAGGAACGAGTATAAGCGTACAATTTAACGTCACCCAAGCTTTGCCAAAAAATACTAAAATATCCCAATGAAATAGACTTATAAACATTTTTTGTTTTTCATATAAATGCAAACGAGATAGTCAGTCTGCCGATTAAAATAGTCACAAAATATTTCAACACGCAAAAAATCGCCTTACAACAAACAAACATGTTTTAGCAAAAACTACCAGTGTACTATATTATATACCACGGCCCAGTTAGAACAAATTTGAATGGTTAAATTCTAACAAATACGTTATTTTTAGTACACAATAAAAAGCATGCCGGAAACACACATGCGCTGTATCTAACAAAAGCGATACTGCTACATATTATTAAACAGATTTAATAAATGATTTACAAAACTAAGGGGCTAGCATGCTAGCAATAGTTGCGATTTCATTTTCCTACATGGTTTGCTCGCATAAGTTTAAATGATAGAAAGCGATGTGGACCTTGATAAACTCCATCTTACTTACCAGAACATCACTATGGAACATATGTTAAAAAAAATGCATCTGTGGCTACTGACCCCAGTGACTAAACTCCATTTTCTAATGTTTGCTTGGACATTCGTCAATAATGTTTAACAAATTGCACTCCAGGGTCCCAAGAAGTCTTTTTATGTATACTCGTGTGTTCAAATGAACTTTTTTATACTTATACTTACATAAAAAAGTATACAAGATAAATATAATTAATTTTACATGAGCTGTGAATGTGTTAATAAGTGTTCAGTCAGCATCAGATAATGAGAGGATAGTGTCAGCATTTAAAATATCTTACAACCTATCTGTTTACACCTATTTTAAACACTGAGTATATTTTAATGCTCACTGGACAGTACTACGAAAATGCTGAGAAATGACCAGACTAATTGTACTTGAACAAAGATTTACCCAATAATCTGATCAACTAAGTATGGAGCGTAAGCTAACTGCTAAACTAGTAGCTGTGCCGAAATGGGGACTAAGGTGCTGGCTGCCCATTACGCACATTAGTACATGCAAAAATTATTTGACAAAAAAATCAGTAAAACAGATAGTTATTGAATATTTACAATACATGAAATTTTAATATGTTTGGCCCTGGCAACGCTTCAGTAAGCTCTTATGCTATGTATCACAGTCACAAAAACGTGGCATAGGAGTTCGAATTTCACTGACACAGATGTGTCCACTGGCATTGCTTATAGGTAAAATAGTATAGTGCCCTTTTTTTTTGTTTGTTTGTCAGCGTCAGTTATGTGTCTGACGTGATAGAGAGTGGTGTCAGTGCTCAATAAAATACGATTTAAATAGATCTTATGTTCACAATTTCTGAAGTGTATCAAAAATGACATGTATGTGTGTCACTGGCATTATCTACAAGGGTAATTTTTGACAAAATTTCAAATCTTCCTGAAGCTAAAATCAAAGCAGAAATCAGTTCAAATTTGGATGATGATGCTGTACATTTATTATAAGTTTTAAAAATTACTAAATCACAGTGAAATAGACTCAATTATAAAATCACTAGCATAGAGTAAGACTTATTTAGTCACAGACGTTGTGACACTGGGGCCCCAAGCTCTAAATAGCTCTTAGGAAAGAATTAATTACAATGTAAACATTATTAAACACTGTTAACATGTTCTAACAAGAAGAAATCTATTCTTTTATGTCAAGTTACCTTGCACCTAAGACAGTGGAGTATGGTGATAACTATGTAACTACAAGTGCATAGGCTGCAATTCTAAATAAATTGTTCTAATTGAAAATAATGCTAAGAGGAGGATGCCTAGTGTTATAAACAGGGTTCAAAAATATTAGAAGGTTTTTACCTATACATTAAAAATTTACATTCCCATTGGTAAGCATGTCATGAACAAGTTCAAATATGTCTCTCACAGAACTTGGCCTTTGCTAGATGAATTTTGATTTGTTAAAAAAGTATCCCCATATAAATGAACCCTGAGTATTCATAAACATATTTATAGAATGCGCCACTGATTACAAACAAAGCATCTATCTGGTGAATTGCATACAGTAACATGAAGCACAGGACGGCACTAATGATCACAACACAAGTGTACAAGTATGTCACTAAGGGAACCTGTAATCAAACTGCGCTCGTGCTTTCTTGGCCTTGCACAGCATCATTGTGTTTATCTGACCCTGTTGAAAGTCGAAACACGACAGGTCCGTACTATCACCCAGATAACGCACTAGCTCAGGCTTACTGCGAAACTTTTTACCTGTAGGGCTACAGAAAATTCATTGTCACCATGGATTAAGCCAGTTAGATGGATGCTAACCTCAGATTTAGTAATGATGTGACTCAATGATAATTAAACATTTGATCATCCATTGAGGGCCACGTTTAATTAAAACCACTAAATAGTTAATGCAAAGCTGTTTGATCCAATTGTATGTTAGAAATAAAGTAAAAATTAAATTGATATGATTTCAAACAAATTATGTTACTTTTGAATATGTATTTTAATCCAATGTTTAATTAAAACTTTAGAAATCTGCAGAAGTGAACCAAAGTGAGGCTAAGTAGAAACAGGATAATTTGTTAAACTTAACTAAGGCATAATATCAACTATAAGAAAGTTTCACTTATTTTTCAGAATTTGAGTATGAATACGATTTCTTAAATTTTGTATTTAGGTAGAAAACGCTTACTGCGGCATACCTATAATAATAAACATCAACTTTTCCTGCTGACAATCCGGTTTTTCTCAGGACTTCTTCTCTTTGCCACCCTTTAGGCAACGCAGGACATTCCGACCGTTTCTTCTCAATTGATATGTTCATAGTTGTAGGATAATGAATGATACGCGATCGTTGTATATTTTCCAACCACGCTGAAATTCGCTGCTCCTTAAAACTGTACATAAGACTTTCAGATAGCTTAAGTGGTTTTAAATAATACAATCATAAATCAATATTAGCAAAAGTAAAAAAAACGAAAACCAACCGTCTAATAAATTATATGTAAACCCTTAAAAACACAAAACACTCAGTTGATTATAGCTAAAAAAACGCTAAACCAAAGAAATAAATTCAATTGTATCCATCCATTCAATATTCATTCAACCTCAACCATTTAGTTTCATTTGGCGAAATACATTTTTTTAACGCACCTCGGTTAACTGTTAATGTAATAAATTCAAGGAGTTTTTGCAAGGCTCGAATAGCTTAAAAGCCTGCTAGGTATAAAGGGTACCACTAACGATCGGACTAACAAGCCAATAAATTTTAATTTATTAGAATGAACTATTGAGAGACGTATATACAGGGTGGTAGGCAGGTTGTGTGCCAAATCAATACTGCGGGTAAGTAGGGTCACTTGCAACACACTTTGGGCTAACACTCATCCTGCCCACGGTGTTTTTTTACTTTTATTTCGATATTTCCCAAAAGCATGCACTCAATAAAAGAAGTTAATTTGACAATCATAAAGTTTTTGTGAAGTTGGAAGATCCGAGAAGCTCCTATTTTTGTTAAATTGTGCCTTAAGAGTGCGCCGAGGCAACGATACGTAATTACGAAAAAAGTGCGTTCGTTTGATCGCCTGCTGCATTGTTTTTACTGAAGCTTTAGTTATGCAATTCATATGTAAGATATTTAAGGAATCACTCTATCGATCATACACTTTAGAAACACGATTACTTGTACTTTCCTCGATAGAAAAAACATCCAAAGATACCTCTACATAACAAAATAAACACTTAGTACGGCGTAATTACTTCACTGAAGATCATCAGTTTTGGATTTACAACAAAACTACACGTCTTCTATAACGTCTACACTTTACATTTTAAAATGTGTTTTTATTTTACTAATATGAAGGAAATACCTAAATTCGCACGCGTTTCGTCCATTTTAGCCAGAGCCGTCACGTTTCCCCCATGTCCGCATTAGTCCTGCTTCGGCCATCGGACGTGGAGGCTGTGTCGCTTGGTGGTTGGTTGCGTTTATCGCGATTTTTGTGATTATTCACTTTATTTTAAATGGGGAACAAACACAACCAAAAAAGCAAGAGAAGAGGTTGGCAAAAGCACAATGCTAAACGCTTGCGTGAAGAAATTAAGTAAGTTAAAATCGTAAACCTACTGATAGTGGAGTCGTTCTAAGAAACCTGATTTGACAGTTGTCAAAATGCCACGCTAATAGGGAGGAGAAAATAAATCGGTAGCAACATAGACTGATTTTCGAGATGTATCGATTTGTATTACTAAGACTTTGTAATCGTTTAGTTGTGTCTTGATGTTTTGGGCCAAAATTGGTTTATTTACACAAGTAATTTTAAACAACATGCGAAGTTCTTTCAATTAGTAGGTATATAAAAAATGCACTTCTATGGTGAACCAAGATATAAAAATAGTTTAGCTAAAAAAACACATTTACAGGCAAAACAGGCTTTTTAGAACGACCCAAGGTTTTTTTTACTAGAATTAATTATATAATATTGTTACTTCTTGGGATGGTTTCAATATTTCTAGAGCAAGACATCTCCAGAAATCTGAAGACAAAGAGTACTCCGTAAGTATACTCATTACCTAACAACTATATTTCAACAAATGAATAAAATTGCAAAATTATTCATATTTTTTTATTTATAGGGTTAATGTTCCAGTTGTTGGCACTTCGCTACAAAACGAAGAATTACCTAATAAACCGGTGAGGTATGCGTAAAAATAGTAAGAGATGTATAGGAAAACATTTTAATAAATTTAGTATGAATTTCCACATTATCTTTATATTTTTTCAATTTACAGAGTAAATGATTTGGTTGACATCGATTATAAAATTTACCACACAATGGAATTGTAAGTCCCAAATACGAATTATTTTTATAGAATGAGGATTACAAAATTTCATCCAAAAACCAATTCTGTTAATAAATAAATTATAGTTAAATCAAAACGTTCTGTTTTATTACATTTATTACAGGATGCCAATGGACCAAATTTCTTGTCTTTCAGTGGATGGAGAAATAGACAATGACATTGCTTACTCATACAGACAAAATAATGCCGTGAAGTAAAATCCGATATTGATTATTGTCGTTTCTTGTGTCGTAATATTTTTTTCTAATATTATTCATTACATTATAGACATACATACATTAAGTAGGAACTTCTAAATATGTGATTGATACAGCGGCTTTAAGAGTGCGCCGAGGCAACGATACGTAATTACGAAAAAAATGCGTTCGTTTGATCGCCTGCTGCATTGTTTTTACTGAAGCTTTAGTTATGCAATTCATATGTAAGATATTTAAGGAATCACTCTATATATCATATACTTTAGAAACACGATTACTTGTACTTCCCTCGATAGAAAAAACATCCAAAGATACCTCTACATAACAAAATAAACACTTAGTACGGCGTAATTACTTCACGGAAGATCATCAGTTTTGGATTTACAACAAAACTACACGTCTTCTATATATTCTACACTTTAGATTTGAAAATGTGTTTTTATTTTACTAATATGAAGGAAATACCTAAATTCGCACGCGTTTCGTCCATTTTAGCCAGAGCCGTCACGTTTCCCCCATGCCCGCATTAGTCAGGCTTCGGCCGTCGGAGGTGGAGGCTGTGTCGCTTGTTGATTGGTTGCGTTTATCGCGATTTTTGTGATTATTCACTTTATTTTAAATGGGGAACAAACACAACCAAGAAAGGAAGAGAAGGGGTTGGCAAAAGCACAATGCTAAACGCTTGCGTGAAGAAATGAAGTTAGTTAAAATCGTAAACCTACTGATAGTGGAGTAGTTCTAAAAAACCTGATTTGACAGTTGTCAAAATGCCACGCTAAGGGAGGAGAAAATAAATCGGTAGCAACATAGCCTGATTTTCGAGATGTATCGATTTGTATTACTAAGACTTTGTAATCGTTTAGTTGTAGTCTTGATGTTTTGGGCCAAAATTGGTTTATTTACACAAGTAATTTTAAACAACACGCGAAGTTCTTTCACTTAGTAGGTAGGTATATAAAAAATAGACTTCTATGGTGAATATTTACCAAGGTATAAAAATAGTTTAGCTAAAAAAACACATTTACAGGCAAAACAGGCTTCTTAGAACGACCCGAGGTTTTTTTTACTATAATTAATTATATAATATTGTTACTTCTTGGGATGGTTTAAATATTTCTAGAGCAAGACATCTCCAGAAATCTGAATACAAAGAGAATACTCCGTAAGTATACTCAGTACCTAACAACTATATTTCAACAAATGAGTAAAATTGCAAAATTATTCATATTTTTTTATTTATAGGGTTAATGTTCCAGTTGTTGGCACTTCGCTACAAAGCGAAGAGTTAAGGTACCTAATGAACCGGTGAGGTATGCGTAAAAATAGTAAGAGGTGTATAGGAAAACATTTTAATAAATTTAGTATGAATTTCCACATTATCTTTATATTTTTTCAATTTACAGAGTAAATTAATTGGTTGACATCGATTATAAAATTTACCACACAATGGAATTGTAAGTCCCAAATACGAATTATTTTTATAGAATGAGGATTACAAAATTTCATCCAAAATATAATTCTGTTAATAAATAAATTATAGTTAAATCAAAACGTTCTGTTTTATTACAGGATGCCAATGGACCAAATTTCTTGTCTTTCAGTGGATGGAGAAATAGACAATGACATTGCTTACTCACACAGACAAAATAATGCCGTGAAGTAAAATCCGATATTGATTATTGTTGTTTCTTATGTCCTAATATTTTTTTCTAAAGATACCTGCGTACATTATTCATTACATTATATACATACAAACATTAAGTAGGAACTTCTAAATATGTGATTGATACAGCAGCTTTAAGTTTTTAGTTTTTTAAAACATCAATTTAATTTTATACTTTATAGTGATCAGAATCAGACATTGAAGTTTTTGCGGAAATAATCATGGATAAACATTCGTACAAACTAAGATCCTTTTTTTTAAAGACGGTTAAAATACCAAAACCTTCTCCTATGTGAAACAAATACTTTTCTGAAAACCGCATTAAAAACGGTTCAGCCAAACGTGAGATAATCGCGGACAAACATACATACATACATACAGGTCAAACTGAGAACTTCCTTTTCTTTGAAGTCAGTTAAAAATAATATCTTGAAGAAAGGGTCCATGACTGGGATTTTTGCCCTACTCAGCCGTTCTTATTACTTTACATTAGGTATTCTATTCAGTTCACTTTATTTTGTGCTTAGAATATTGTCAATAAAGGTAATTAGGTTTTATTACATTTCAATATACAGTCACATTAAATCACGGGGTTGTTGAGCCACCATAGAACTCTGTCCTCATGACAGCGTCAAGTCACGCAAAAGAAATTATTTACGTTAAAATTTACCGTCAACTTTCTATGAAAGGGTTCTCTCGGTAACCTTCGGAGAGGGAAGATGGCCGATTGGAAGATGTACGGCTTTTACTTATGATTTATTCTCTTTAGCCGAACAATTTGCCCAATAAATATTATAAATAACTTAACACTAGCTAAATACACCTTAGATGTACAAACGACATTAATTAAAAATTATCTATCTATCTGTGAGTGGGTTCTAGAGTGGCTCAACAATCTCGTGATGTGACTGTACCTCATACAAGTAATTCAATCCTACCTTACCTACCGACAGTAAACAACAAATTTAAAAAAAAATGTAGACTGAAAAAAGTTTTTAACTTCTTATAGTCAATATTTTAATAAAAGTATTCGGAATCGATTATGTTTTTTTATTTTGTAAACATTGGTAGCAACCTCCGCGCCTAGTGGATCGGCGCACGGCTCGTCAGGCGCGGCGCGCGGCCGGCGCATGGCTCCAGCTCGCTCCTTGCTGGTGTGCTATACGCACACATACACAGAGTGCATAAAATACCTAAAGTTAATGAGCGCAAAAAGCTCGGTGCCCCCTTAAAGTTGAACTTCACGACTTTTATTTAAATATAGCTTTCCGCCCGCGACTTCGTCTGCGGTGAGTCAGAATAAAATTGCCAGATAAAGTATATTCACTGCCCTTCTGATACAATTACGTCTTTTTGTAGTCGCTCGTTTAAAAATAAAACGTGTATTAAGATGATAGTTTCTGTTTATATGCATTGGTGCCATTTACTCATTTTTTTTATTAATGTTAGGTTTTTACGTAATAAATGTATCAATACCACTATTTGCATTTTTTTAAAGTTGTTGTTGTGTTTGTCACATTTAATGGATGTAAATAAAAGAGAGAAATGGAGAAGAAAGTAGGAAAGACTGGGCAAGAGCATATCGGAACATGCTCAGTGTAGGATTCCGACGTCGTTACCATGAACACAAAAAACTATCTCGAAAAATGAGAATTGAATTGAGAAAGAGTTATTGGTTGTTCTTGACTTGTGGCAGCCTGCGTAGTTCAGGTGTTCAACAACCTCTAAACAACTGCCATTCTATAATGCTCTATTACGACACTATAACTAAAGTATGTGAAGTTTTATTTTATATGTCCTTATAAACAACGTTTACAACATTTTTGTCATTAGACAATACACACATGTTTTGTTTAGCGGTTACTCTTGAAAGAGCGACATATATATATAATTGTACACAATATAGAACTTTCTAGATTATTCCAGAAAGTTATAGAACTTTCTAGATCATTCCAGCCATTTCCAGAACTTTCTAGAACATTCCAGATCGTATACATTTTAGAATTTTCTAGAACATTCTCTTTAATCAGAATCTAGGGATATATTTGAGAACTTTCCAGATAATTCTAGAAATTTTCTAGAACCATCCAGATCATTATAGATCAATGATAGTCTCACATTTTTGAAGTTAACTTTTTTCAACCCCCGTATTTTTCACACCCTTATTGACTTGCAACCACCATAGTGCACAATGGGAGCCTTGTACCTATTGCCACATACAAACACTATGCGTCTGCGATATGTAGTTTTGGCTACAAAGTGAAATATAGGGACACACACCTCAATTTTTATATATATAAAGATTAAAAAATACAAATACCTTTTTTCCGCAACAAATAAAAAAGAATATATGTAAAGAAAACTGTGAACTTTTGGGAAATATCGAAATAAAATAAAAAAATAATTAAAAAAAACCGTGGGCAGGATGAGTGTGTTGTAAGTGACCCTATACCTGCCGTGTTAATTTGGCACACGACGCCTAACACCTTGTATACAGTTTTCTCATCCTGCACATGGTGTACTAGCTAAAGAGACTGTTAGTAAGTGGGGCCCTTAAGAGAAAGTTCTCTGGATATTGCGTGAGTTGCATGACCAATGGCCATTTTGAAGACTAAAGATTTAAGAAGTATAAAGCTCAAAACATTCAGCTAGCAGAATAGGACGCTGAAGGGACGCCGGCGGGCGAGGCTAAGCTGTACCTGCCTCTTGGTTCTAGTATACCATTACCAAAGTATACTAACACCAATAGCAGTGTACCAATCCTATGATACGTTTTTGTTTTAAAAGTTGACCGTAAGCCGAGACGTGATCTATTCATCATATTCTATAATTTTAATCTTATAATTTTTGAATCAAATGTGTCAAATGTTTATTGGATGAGCGCGTCTTTCTAAGTATTTATGAAATTAAAATGATTTTCTACGCCAGCGGGTAGTGAACAGTGGGACATATTTGTATCTCTATTGTATTCTCTTAACACATAATATACTGAGATTTGTTTTGATACGTATTTAAGTTAAAGATTTTATACTCACGAGTGAAAGGTCCTTGGATGGTCCCCTAATATTTATTTATGTCTAAATTCTTATAATCTGTGATACTATTTCCTTGACATGAGAGCATGACACTTGTCTGACAGATTTTCGTCATCACCCATACCCATCGTGGTTGTTCAGTCTGTGCTATCTGTGTCCGTCCCGTTTTCGTTGACATAACTAATAGTTGATTACTTACTAGTTTATTTCATGAAATCCGGCTGTTTTATTGTGAATTACAAGGGAATTGAACTAATATACAACCTAAACCTTGGTTGTTCGGATTATGTGAAAGTTTTAGAAACGTATGTATGTGTTATATATATTATTTTAGTTTTTCTCTATTTTAACTTGCCGAATGATGTCAACTTTTGGCGCATGTAAATTATACTTTCACTTTGAAACACTGCAATATTTTTGTGGACGTCCCAAAGTTAGGTTTAAATAGAGTTATAATTGATCATGACATTGCTTTCATATATCACTTGAAACCTTTTTTAAGTTAGAAGTTTGGGGTTCATTTCTGTCTGTACTAAGCATAAAATGCATGTTACCATATTTAGCTATAAGTGGTTAGAAATGTATTATTGAAGCATAACTCTTTTATAACATACATAGCACCAGTACTATGTTTTGTTACAAAAAAGGCATGTGTTTTTGCCTTCCTGATTTGCATTTGGATTAGTTACCATCTTGGTGATTTTTTATTTAATGTGTAAACATGTTTAGAAAGTAAATACAGCTGGCCAAAAATAAATATGTATTGGGATATTTACCTGATTTTCGTCTAGTTTATATTTGAAATAAAATATAAATTTAAATATGAACTACTTGATGTTTAAATTAAGCATTGCTACAATCTCCATGTTTTCAAACACTATTGAAAAAGTACGGATTTTTCTGCTTCTCAGCCACATCTCATCTAGTTTAAAGAGTAAAAAGATTGCTTCTATTCAACTTTTATGGAATCAGATTAGAATATCAGCGGATCATAGCTGATCATGTTAGCAGATCAGTTATTTTAGTAGCTGTTATTGAACTAATAGTGTAAGGTTAGCTAGATAAAAGTGATTTGGTCACTTGAACTCAGCGTGTTACAAAAAGCAGAGTAAAAGCGTTTTATCATGGTGCTGTAACCGTTTATTTGACTTAATTATAGCTCAATTTAGTGAAAACTGCTAAATAGTCGACACAAGCGCTTTTATATGACAGATTGATATTATGGCAATGTAATTTCAGCTGTTATAGGACTTTTGGCTGAGTAAATTGTTTCTTATATTTATTTATTTATTTATATATTTACTGAACTGATGACTGTGTTGCTGGTTGGGTTAGTTCATATATGAATTTATTACAATAAAACAAAGAATTGACGGTTCAATTTAAACTGATGTTGCACCTGCAATTGCTCAGATAGTTAAGCTTAGTGGGAATAGGTCAATTTGTGTTTAATGAAAATTGGTTGGGCTGTTTAAGAGAATGTCAGCTCTCAAGGAAGGGATCACCTTTGAAGCTGGATGACTGTGAAATTATTTCTTTGTCCAATTGCATCCAGTTCTTAGACTATTTTCAAATGTTGGGTTTGTCTAAAAATTATGTTTAGGTGTCTTAATTCTAACAGGTACAGGTACAGGTTGCGAGTAAGATTTTGTAGCACATTTATAGATAGATATAGCACATTTTGATCCAAGAGGTGGATATAGTTTGGGTAAATTCTTGAGAATTATAAAATGATTATAAAAGTTGTATAAATTTCAAGAATTCTTCTTTTAACATGTCTGTTCATGCACTAAATTCTTGTATTATTTATTTTAGCTATTTGTGCTTTATTAGCGTTGTTTTCTCTCTCTTATCAATGCATACTTACTAATATTATAAATAGGAAAGCCCGTCTTTTTATCTGTTAAGCTTTGATGGCTAAACCGCTGAACCGATTTCGATGACATTTGGTGTGAAGGTACCTTAAACCCTAAGGAAGGACATAGGGTACTTTTTACCCGTGATAAACGACTTCTTCGATGGAGTCGCGTTCAACAGCTAGTTAGACATATTCTTCACTCTGGACTCTAATCTGAAATGTTTAATTTTATTCTTACCTTATTATCACCAGATAGAAGAAGAGATAGCTAATAGGCACACTAGCTGTGGCCCGCGAATCAGGCCGCGTTAAAGTCGTTTGTCGCTATTGCCTCAGGTGCTGTCCAATTCTCTGGAATAAAAGTAACCTAATGTCCTTCGCTGGGACATAATCTATCTCCTTACCAAATTTTATTAAAATCTGTTCAGCCGTTTTGTCATGAAAAGGTAACAAACTAACAAACATAGTTCATTTTGCATTTATTATGGTACTATGGAGTATGGTTATATTAATATACAATAATCTGATGACCTTAACCTAGGTTACCATACACAGTACACACTGATATCAAACTCTTAAAATTTACCTCATAAGTGTTCAATTGAAAACAATATAATCAAATTACTTGTTTAAAAATATATTTGTTATTTTAATTTGATATGTCTGTCTCTGAAAGCCAGGAGCAGGGGCCTTATTCTACATTGAATTGTTATCATCATATTGTAAACGTTATGCATTTATTGCGTTATGCGTTATGCGTTGTGTTGCCTAACTCTTATTTACTTGACAGAAATAGTGGGTTTTTTTAGATGGTGAATTCATCTGCTATATTGGTTAAGAGATCTTTCGCAAAATATGGAGTATGAACCAGACAACCCGAAATAATATAATTTTAGTAATGATATATTTTGAGTCGAGTTAATGTTAAGATAATCGCGTTAAGATTAAGTCACGATTTATAGTTTTTAGGATAGGTATCTTTTAAGTTTAACCCTTTTAGTTTAGATTTATATACGAAACTTGATATAATTAAAACTATGCGCTAAAATTCCTTTAGAGCATGTTTTTTTTAACCCATCATATTGTCGAATTTCGCTTCACCGATAGTATCATTTCATTGAATGGTGTTTCGATAAAATAATAGGTACTTTTATAAAACATCACAACATCAAATATATACTCAATTAATTTTAAATTTACACAAGAAATATTTTACTTATTGCGGCGTTAGCAGTACGTACTATGTAGAATTTATGTCTAGCGTAAAGCGTATTTGGACTACCTACCTACCAGGTCAATTTGGGAGTCTGAATTATTATTTTTTTGCTTACCTAACTACTTTTTTATATACCTAAGTAGTTTATGGTGGCGGTCGTTTTACCTTTAAGTTCCTACGTAGTGCTGCTACTCGCGTTCTATGGAAAATATATTTTTGATATTTTTTCACTTAAACCGCTTTAATACCTAAACATATTTTGATAAAAAAAAAAATGTCTACATTGAAAAGGCTTTCAATAAGGTTTTATAAAATAGTGTTTCATATATACATCTGCTAATATAATGTCGAATAAAAGATAAAAAAGATATAAGTTGTTTATTCAGTTAGTTGGCCGCACGGGCACTTTTACACGTCAAAACTGTACTAGCGCTTCAAAGACACCACTGCTGAGAAGAAGTGCCACAAGAAACTCAACAGTCGGTATTTTTTTTTTAATATTTTGCTTATGACAATGATAGAACTTACTTAACCTAGCATTATATAAATCAATTAATACAATTCAAAAATATGTATATCATGCGTAGTTAAGCAGGAAAAAGTGTCGAAACTTCTAATAAACACAAGAGCAAAAATAATAATAATAATAATATTTATACCTACCCATGACGATGCTAAACTAAATGATTTAAAAATATATATGTATTATTTTTACAAGTGAGAGTAATACCTTTTTTATTACGTCATATTTTGCAATAAAACAGCATATGCGTGATATAATATCTGCTAGATTTTTTTACAAAGCGTTTCCCTCTATCGCGGAGATTTATGCAATATCTAAATTAATTTAAAAAGAAAACCGCATCCAAATCGGTCCATCCGTTTGGGAGCTACGATGCCACATATAGACACACATTTTACACTCATGCTTATGCACACTGATACACACGAAAATTTAGAACACCCCTCTTTTTGTCGCGGGACACGATCGGATGCCACACTGTATCAAACTTAGCGTAATGGCGTGCCATGGCGCTGATTTAAAGTGGTCCCTACTAAAATGGCCTCAAGATCGGCGCCGATAAACTTAAATTTGTAATATTTACAGTAAAGAAAAATACGGATAACTCGGAGAAATTAACTAGATAGCACCTCCGACAAGGTTCCTATTATTCTTTACGTTGTCCTGACCTCACGAAATGGAATGATAAATTGATCCCCTGCATGATATGATAACAAATCTATTAATTATAATGAAATCACTTAAATTAATCAGTTTTGAAAACTAAATTCTTATAAAAAAGTTTCGTGGCTTTGGATAAAGTTTTGGGTCCATTTGACTAATTAATAAGCCTTGAACTGAAAGTTGTACCTAGCTGTACTAGATTTTTTTTGTAGTTTTGTGTAATTAATTAACCATGTTTATTGTGCCGCGCGCAACGCCCATTCTCATAACTAATAGAGAGTTGGTCAACTAATTAAGTATAGATCTTAGGGCTTTGTACTGACTGTTAGGCCATTTGTATATTTACGACAGCTTTGTGAATTTTGCTGTAAGAGGTTTAGAATATCGCATATTCACGAATCGTTTTGACGTCTTCTAAAAGGTATGAAAAATTACAATTTATTGCTGTAAAAGTCGTCTAAATAATGTATGAATTACTTTTTACCACCTTAAATATTTTGTTACGTAAAAAAACATTTAACTTTGTAAAATTGTATAGTAAATGGGCAAATAATTGTTTTTGATTTCGTCTACTTAAAACTCTCGGTCATAAAATTAAAACAACAGTAATGAAATTCAGTTCAAAATCAATCCATTACCTTAAAAGAACATACAACAAAAAAATAGCTAAATATAATGTTTCAAAACAACTTAAATCTCGCATTATATTACCTACTCGACAAAAATAAAACTGTAGCTCATTCATCCGTAACTCATTTATTCGATCATAACTGAAACGATATTTCATGATGTGCATTAAAACTTATAGAAAAGCAGTATATTAACTATAAAATCACGAAAAGAAGCAATGCGGCAAAAATTCAACAAAACAAGTAAATTTGTTTTTAGGTAGTAGGTAGTAAGTTTAGTTGGGTCCGTACCATAATTTCTAAAATCATAATTCCTGACCACGAATTTTCTAGTCAAAACTTCTAAATTCAAAATGTTTACTGTACGAAATTCCTAAAGGCGTACGAGTAAGCCATACGTTCAGGGCCTCTATTCAGGTGCGTTAAAACGATATCGTGTCAAACGTTTAAGAATCGTTTATATCACAGTCGCCATTATTGTAAATGACTGACAATACGGAAACAGGTCAAAAACGATATCGTTATTACCTTGTAGAATTCCAGCCCAGTTGACCTACGTTTAAAAGATCAAATCAAATCAATCAAATATATATTTTTAAATAATTTTAAAAATTTATAATATATGCAATATTTTTAAATCCTGTGTGGTTGCCGGGTTAGAATAGTGCCACTCCATGTCTTCCCGTGGATGTCGTAAAAGGCGACTAAGGGAATAAGGGCTTGTAGTACTGTTAGGCGATGGGCTTGCAACCTGTCACTAATACACTAGTAAACTTCTTGGCCTGATTGTGCAAAATGTGGTTACAGAATTATCAACAAGTCTTTTTAGAGTTGTTGGTATTTCTGTAGCTCTGCCTACCCCACTCTGGGAATAAAGGCGTGATGTTATGTATGTGTGTGTATGTGTATATTTTTAAAAGGATTTTTTTTTTTTAATTTTGTCTTTAGTAATTTCGTGTTTAAGAACTTTGATTTTAGAAAATGTGCTGCATACTTTTTTGCCATTCTCATGAATTGTCCTTACCCAGTCATTCTAAGGTTACCTGTAAGAGATCCCTTAAAGGGATAAGTTCGCCTTTGTACATACTTTATGTTCATGTGTTTTTTTGTGCATTAGAGTTTACATAAGTACTTTTACTTTTTAAGAATCTTGTTTTATTTCTAATCGGCCTTGTTAAATATTATATATAATTTAGAAATACAATTAGCAATTTTTCTTAAATTTAAATATATATTTTTTGTGTCCATTACTGTCTATCTTCTTTTTAAATTTAAAGGCTAGGTTCTTGTCGGTTGAACATAATCACTGGTCTATATAATGCATAAAATATCTTGCCGCTATTTATTTATATTCTAAGAACTGTTACCGAATGGTATTAAAATTAATATTCAACACTAGCGACCTGCCTTCACTTCACTTCGGTGTGAGTTTTCTGTAACAGAATTTATATATTTACACAAGCTTTCTTTCTTTTTTGAACAGTTTAACTTCCGTTAACCTTTTCAACGCCATTGACGGATATATCCGCATCACTGGTTCAACGCCAACGACGGCGTCATGGTTGACAGCGCAAAATAGACCTCAGTATCTATGTGGCAAGGTTGACATTAGCTCTGGTTTAAAGAAGTCATTGGCGTGTGAGTGACGTCTTTTGCATTTGATATAGCGTTGAAAGGTTAAAAAATAATATAGTTTTCATCACCTTCATAGAATATTTTTCAAAAACGGCCAGTATATGTTTTTTTTTAAAGCAAACGGTATCTGATCTACATAAACAACTTTCATTTCATAGCTCTCTCCTTTAAAACTACAAATCTGTCTTACAAAATATATTGACTGCCCTTCTTTCACCATTACGTTTAAAAAATAACTTAAGTATCTTTTTTTTCTATTTATAAGTTAGTCATCTAATTACTTTACATACAAACAATCCACCTCCATAATAACCCACTTAGGAAAACACCAAAGCTGTATATATTTTTATGTAATTAGTAGTCTCAATACCTATTTTAATATTATGTATATAACTTTGAAAATTACTTAACATACAAACTTTACAGTCCGTAGTCTAAAATCCCGAGCTTCCCCATTTAATTGTGAAAAAGTAAATAACTCCCATACAATCTTAAATGCCACCATTTCACCTTAAAGGGGCAGCAAAATATTGAAAAACAAAGGAGCTCGCACTTTTTATAAATGAAAGTCACCTGGCCCAAAAAACCAAGCGATATAGGAATTTCCTTTATACAAAGGAAAATTCAAGTCCTTAATATGATTCAATGTTCATTCACCCTAATTCCAATTTCGAAAGTAAAGGTGGGCTTTTCATATTCAGAAGTTCCCTACTAAAATAGACGTATTATGAAATTCATAAATTGTCACTTGCATTAATGATTGGCATTAATTTTCCCAACACGTGCCGGTTCGCGCCAAGGCGCTGGGAAATGATGCCTGTGTCTGTGACGACACCGCGCACTGCTAGGTTCCCACGATCTGGTCTCTGGATTACACTCCTAAATTATGCACTGGACTTGGGGAGAATGGCAAGGTACCCTTGAACTTTTTTTGCGAAACATGTGTTCGAACACCACGGTTTGCATATCAACTTCACCTGCAAATTTCAGTGCCACGGGCCTCTGTTTTTGTTTTTACGACTATACATTTGAATGTCACCCTTCAGTAGATGCCACACCTTTTGTAATGTTGGTAGTGTTTGTCACTTTAGTTTATTTGTTCGGCTCCGGGTTTAAGAGATTTTCAAGGTGTACATAATAATCAAGTTTTTTTAATTTTTACCATTACTGAAAATACAGACTAGACCATGAAAGCTCAATGCTTAAAAAATCGATATTACACTTAAGGTCTGGCAAACAAAAGCGTGACCTGAGACAGCGCGGCAATTCAAAAAATATACATGTGGTATTACTAATTAATTATAGCTAATTAATTAGTATTTTGTTGTTTGTAGTGTTTTGTTTTTGTCCCTACCCACTATGCTAAAAGAGACGTCAAATTTGTTCGCTGGAGTTGGCCCATAATATGGTCGCCTTTATCGCACTAGATAAAGCATCAGTCACTCCTAAACCTACTCTATTCCATTCTGATAGAATTCAATTGGAAATATTTTTGAATTGAATTGGAAATATTTTTTCATCGGATACTGCTTGATTTACTGCTTGTCGTAGCGTATCTACATTCAATTTCATACCATTATTTTTTGATAAAACTAGTGATTTTTAATGTCGTCTCGTTAATTTACTTTACATATATTGTGAAACGTCGTAAGGTCGTCACGTGCCTAAACCAGTCTAACTCTTATTATTCTGTTGCAGATTATTCTAGAGTGTTTCATATATTGATTACCCGCCATTTTGTCATTATGTTTAATTATTTCTAATTCACTGTCTAGTTTTTCGTTAGTCATATAGTCAACACAGATAGGTACCTATTTAACCCTCGGTCTTGTGAGTTGTGGCTTTTCTAGGCCTGATTTATAATCCTCAGTGATGATCATCCTAGATTATAGTCCTATCTTACTTAGCTAGTTCTCCTTGAACCTAGGATTAGATGTGTCTTGGCGCCAACTTATACGCAGTTTAAAGCGGTTATCGTAATCCTATCCCGCAAACCGCTCTTAGAGTGTGAGAGAACAATATGTAGAACGTTTGCCTCACTAAAAGCATTTTGTTTAATAAAAGGAAATTGTTATTTAACTATCGCTCTTGATTGTCAGATATGGAAGTCAATAATTATCACTTCTTATGTCGGGCTGTTTAAAAAATTGATGTTAATGTGCCTTGCACGCGAGAACATTTCGAATTAACAAAGCAATTAAGTACATAAATATTACTTTGTCTGCTGATGACGTATTACGTGATCAGGTTAACAACTAACAATAACTGATACTTATTGGGATTCCCAATTATATTAAGAGTCGGTCGCTCGGATTGAAACAGAGTTTTCCAGACGACCACTAGACAGACCTTTTTCTTATCCCGAACCCGAAAACCCCTAAATATTCCGTTGTTTTCATCAAAATCGTTAGAGCCGTTTTTGAGATCGCTATTAGAAACAAACAAATACATCTATAAATATTGCTTGTATAGCATAAACCCCTATATTGCAAATTTCATCGCAATCGTTAGTGTCGTTGAACGTGGATTACCTACAAATATTGCACGTTTTATAATATAGGATATATTACCGGTTCCCTAATGTTTTACCAAATCATCATTTGACAAACTTACCATTGGCAAAGAGGAACTTCCCGCCGCATTTTTTTTGTGGTCAAAAGTCAAACCTAACCTAACATAATATGTAATAGGTAAAGCCATGTAACATAAATATATTATGTAGGTAATGGTTTATGCACAAATACTTTTTTGCGAAATGAAAGTTTCTAAAATGATATAGTTTGCCAAATGATGATTTGGTCAAAAGTACGGACCCCTATTACCACGCAATCCTTACATTACTAAGAGATCAGTTAAGGTATAATGCCACAAAGACAAAGCGTTTGGTATTTGAACTTATCGCTTATGCTATGCCCTTAAATGCCAAGGCAACGCGCCGCGCCGCGGCAGAGTCGCGGCCGTGCGGAGCGGATAACCCGAAAAAGCTCTGAAAGTTATTAAAGCTTTTCCAGTTATCAGTGGCGATGGAAGGTGGGGCTTTGTTGCTCAAGCCGAAATGCCAGGCGTGGCCCGTGACGTCACCGACCGGTGAAATGGCGCGACATTTCGCTTTGCGAGCGCCACGCCTGGCCCGCGAGCCCACCCTCTAATCTTTATCACCACAGGGCTGTCCACATGCTCCCTAGAGCCTCTTACTACGCCATTCAATCTGGTAGAGTAAGTAGAGCGTTCATAAGGTCAAACAACTGCTAATTTGTTGTCACTGATATTTGCGGGGTATGTTTTTCAACTACTCAGAAACGCAATAGAGGTTTCAGCGTAGGAGTTGATATTGGTATGAAGCTTCATCTGTTTTCGTTTTATTTAGTAGCCAATCTAATTGCCACGTGCTCGTAACAACGGTATCCGATTGCAACCCCGAAGTTTTGATTTCCAAATGTTTTATATGTCTAAAAGTTCATAAGTTATATTTTTTTTCAGAACTCGTTAGTTTTTCAAAATAGAGATATACCTATAGAATCTGTAGGTTAGTTAAGGTTTGTTTATAACTCTATAATTCAGGAATAATGACGGTTTCTGGAAAATTTGATTTTCTAACTTATGAATATTTTGACAAACGAAACAGTTGGTAACTAAAGTTCTACCCATTTATAGGTAACCCGTAACAACATTGTGTTTAAAAATAAAGGAATCTTGGCCAAAGAAAAACTAAGCGCGGTATTCAAGACAAAAATGTTCGGATCGCGTTTTGTAAAACTTGAACTTTTGCCATTACCACGTTTACCGAACCATGACCGATCAATCCACGGCTAATTTTATTGAAGGTCGACAGAATAATGTGGGGTAGCCCTAGTTCGGCGCTCCTAAAGGAAAGTGATGCGGAAGCGATGTCCATAAACAAATTGCACGCGTGCGTGGGGTGATCGGCGTAACCTCTACCGCATTAGATGCCGCATTATTTGAACAAATGTTAATGTATACAGTCTGGTACAGTCAAGTAAAAAAATGGTAGCGGAAAAAGATCTCGAAATACATGTCCGGCTTAAACTCTTTATTGCTTACTAAATTTTGAACATTGACTGGACGAGGGCGAGTAGTGACTAGGGAATGCAAATAAATAACCGGTTAATAACATAATTTAGTATGCTAAAGACGGTTAATAACCGGTTACTTGCATTCTCTAGTAGTGACGCTTAAAGCGGGAACGCCGGGAACCTGTCAAAATAAATCCATACAAATTTAGCTTCGGGCGATAACGTCTATAACGTTTCTCACTCCATCCATCACGTTCGATATCCAGGTCCAGGTTTTTTGAACATGTTGTAGTTATTATGAATAATGGGTTTGTAATCGGAAATCGTAAAAATCGGACTAGATTGGACGTTACCGCATTTTGTATGAATATTTTCAGGCTCACAATCCTCTTAACTGTACGTAAACGTTTTTTGTACTGAGGTTTGTGGTTGGTGTGTTATCGTGGTACCTTTTTCCAAAATTCAAAGTTTTTTTTTCATGATTTGTCATTGTTTGTTATATATTAAAATACGTATCTGGGCATTTCTCCACTAGTTGGAAACTTGCTGTCCGTGGCTTTTTTCGGAATAATGAGTTTAGATAAATGTGAAATAAAAAGTTTTTCATGTTAAATAATAGCCATATTTTTGAACTTGTCTGATATTATGCCAAGAGCCCAAGAATAAGGCTGCCTATTTAATTATAAATCTTTAAATAGCTAAAAAAACAGTACCCTGGCCTGCCCCAAACCCAGAATTTGATAAGTATCACATAATAATGAGCTAGAATTTAACAAGATTTCTCTATTTAACTTAAGAAGGTGATTACATAACCCATTATAATAAAGTAGTATTTCAATTAATGTGCACAAAAACAGTCCCCTGACGCTTGACGTTTGTGATTAACATACAAATAATTGATAACATTGACTCTTGTACACAAATTGGTATTGGTATGAACAACACTGAAGTTATGATTCAAAACCATTTTTACTATTTAATTCACTATTATTTGGAGAGAAAGTTGGCAGGGACTGTTCAAATTTTCCAAATAGTGGAGAAATATCCATCTCAATGGCGATTAACGAGTTCTACGCGGACAGAGTCGCGGAAAACCGCTAGTAATATTATAAATGTGTAAATAACAGTCCGTCTGTCTGTCGTCTTTCTGTTTGTTACGCTTTTACGGATAAACCGCTGAACCGATTTTGATGAAATTTGATATGGTGATAGCTTCAGTCCCGGGGAAGGATATAGAATACTTTTTATCCCGGAAAATTTAATAAGTAGTTCCCGAGGGGAAAGCGATAACCGACTTCTACGCGAACGGAGTCGCGGGCAACAGCTAGTTTTATATAAATAACTAACTGTTTAGACGTTTCAGCTGTTTTAACTTGCTTTTCTTGTTTACATTTTACGATATAAGTCCATTTTATCGTTGGATAAGCCAGAATCAAATAACAAAACTATTTGACTTTTCGTTCCTTTTTCGTACAGTTAGATTTCTTTATACAACCCCAGCCATTTATCGAGCAAGAAAATAAAGCGAACTCGAGGGTAAAATTCTCAACAGCAACTAACGACCGCCTCGCTTGTTTCAGTTCTATTGTTACGACTAATAATTTGCCTAGGAGCTCCTTGCTTTTCCATCACCTACTGTATGGATTTTCAACATTTAGCTTTGTTTGTTTGTTTGTTTGTGTTTTGCAAGTTGCGGAACTGCGCAAAGAATATGATTTAATTTTGCATACTTACCACTTAACTATAGAACTTAGGTTAGAGACTTGTGATAAAATTATGTTTCGGTAATATATTTTAAAGTTACGGTAATTAAACGTTTGGAGTGTCAATTTTTCTGTACTAATAGATAGTCCTCTTTTTTTTTATTAATGGCGGTCCACCGCGATGTTCCGCAGTGATTTCGCCAATGCAAAGTGAGTAAAACAGTAAACAGAATATATCAAAAGCAAAAGCCGGTATTTTTTCAATCGGCCCCAAGAATGATTTTATAAAAAAAACTTAGTATACATATAGTCAACTAGTAAGAATGTTACGCATGTTTAATGTCACTATGAATGTTATCGACTTATCGTATTTACTTGACATTCTACGTTTAGTTTGAAGTTCATAATATATGACAAGGCACTAAAATACTCTCTCATTTCGCAGGGGGACCGTATGTACATACGTCTGTTTTTTATTTTATATAGGTACATAATATTATGCATATTGATAGAGTCTTTGCTAAATCATAGAACGCAAACTGCACCTTCTTATACTTCGAAATGACGACCGACTAGATATTGTTGTTGATGTTCAACCGATTGTTCTTGTGAGAAAACTTTTACCTACTCTTTAGTTTGTTTTTGCCATATCTAGTGCTGCTAAAGTTCAGGGTTTACCAAGTGAATAGCAGCTAAAAGGGTGGAAGTCATGTTAAACAATTAAAAATTAGCCCTTAAAGTCTTTCCTATGATATTTGCAAAGGCTAAAGTTCACTGCACAGACCGAACTGTATGAAACTTGGAATATACAAAGTTTTGATTTTTTACCTTTGTTTGTTCGCAGGTATTTAAGATGGTGGATCTCATAGCCACCAGTTAGCACCCTGCGCAAAAACTGCGATTTGCTTTGGGTGAGTACCTTCGGAATTTCCACGCCCGTGCGGCTTAATTCGTTAATAGTCTAAAAGGAATCAAAAGGTCGCCTTTTATTATTCGCGTGTCAGTTGTTTGATTTGAGGGATGATGTTAACTTTTTGAGGTGAAGCGACCTAAATATTGCGGCGGCATAGATTGTCTTTGCCGAGGTCAGAAGGGTGCGGTTTGCGGCCGTCAAGCCTCCTCTACTTCACTACCTGGAAGGCAAATTTATGGTAGTTGTTAACATTTAAAATGTTATAATATAACACTCGCTATTCTCACACGAAACGAGGACAGTTGCCGCCATACGAATACCTACAATTGATTTGCGTTGGAACGTTCCAAGTTATTAAGTGGCACTCGAGCAATAAATGAATTCGGCTGATTTAATGGCTCTTTAAGTAGTCGATAACTGTAGTTGACAGTTTAATAACTAGCTGCGCGGGGACTTCGTCCACGTTTAGGTCGGATAACTACAATGAGTTGCAACAATAGAAAACCTTACTTTAAATACTAAAAATAAAATAAAATCCATTTATCATTAAATTTATCAGGCCCCTTTAATGAATGTCGAGTATTTCTTAAATTATAATATCTCAAAACCGGCAACTCTACGCGCCCCACTACTTTACGAATTTTACGAACATTTTAACAATCTAAGATTGACAACACTTCTATTCTCCTCTTGGTACCTACTTCTCTCTAATCTTCTTAATCCGGATATGGCTGCGACGACTAGAGATTTATTATGTGTACCTACACATAACCGAGTACCTACTCGTATCCTTCAGGTGTCACACTAACTACTTTGAAAGTCACAACAAGCAAGTCGTTACCATCTTTTCATAATGTATTGTTTTATATTCATGGGAACAGAACAGGGTGTGGAGTCACTTCAATTCCACGAATAACAATGTAATATTAAGTACCGAAATTAAAACGGAAAGTGTAGTGATGTCATCCACGCTGATAGTAGAGACACATGTCGACGCTAAAAATTAAATTCAAACAAGCGCTCCGCAGCTACGATTCTTCTGTAAAAACCTCTTTTCTGTCGTTCCATCATACCTATATAGAGCATTCTCAGGCAAGGCCACTCCGATAAGACCACAAATAGGGTAGCTATAAACCTTCGATCGACCTGATTAAACTCCGTAGTCCATTGTTTCTTTAACGGATCTCGGCACATATATTGCGTATTGGTGTGGTGTGGTGGCCGTCGCGTGAGGCGCCGCCGCACCCGAATCTAATCACGACTATACGCAGGGGTAAGTCTGCGCGACCCTTCGATGCCTTAGTCGCTATCCGCTGGCCCTAATAGTAATAGGGCCTATCTAGAGGTTTATTGCAGGATATCAGGCCCTCAATTCCATGTTGGTTTAGATGATAGACGACCGGCCTCAAACGGGATGTCGCGACGTTTTATGTTCATATTGTATGATATTTGATGTGATCACGCGTTTTGGGTTACGTATCCTTAATACGCCAAACGGGACCCCCTTACCGTCCGTCCGTCTGTCTATCGGCATATCATGTGCTGTAGTATGTAGACAGTTAAAATTTTCACAGAGTGTGTATTTCTTCTCTATTGCCGTTATTACAACAAATAATAAAAAATACATGAAATTAAAAGTTAAAACAGGCCCCATACAGGGATGGTACCTACGAAACTCTTAATTCGTGTGCGAATCCGACTTGCAGTTGGCGATATAAGTGGTACCTATGCATATTTTTTTCTATGGAACTACGAATTTGTATTGAAAATGTATTTGAACATATTGTGTTAGCACAATATAAAAAGCGTACTGCCATGAAACTATATGCATAATGAATGAATATAAAAAATATATTGTGAAGTAGAAATAGACGATCGAGACCAATGACACTACAAAAATTGCGATCGAGGTAAACTGCGACTCGAAATACAGGCGAATATAGAATAGACCAAATTACATTAAAAAAAATACGCGATTGAGGTGAGGTGCACCTGTAAATATTAGCGATCGACTAAATAGAAGATCGAGACACAAAGCAAAAATAAAATAGATACGCGATCGAGGTCATGTGCGAATCAGTGAATTGCTACAAGAAATGAATGCTTTTGTTTGAGGTAACTACTAATAGTGGCGGTACTTCACTTGGTATTTTTTATGACATTAATAAGGTGAACGAGCACGAAGGCCTCCTGATGGTAAGTGGGGTCTGTGACCCGAGAGATTTGCATTCTCAAGAATACAATCTTAAGACTGCAATCCTATAAGACCGCAAATGCGAGTAATTTCACCGGTTGTTAAGACAACACACCGAAACAACAAGAATACACTCTTGGAGGTAGGTTAGAGGATAAGATGATGGTAGCGATCTGGACGGAGTTTGCGCTGGGGCCTACCCTACCACCACTTAAATTTGCCATTTATTTGGTAGTTTTATATCTCTTATTTTTCACATACCGAATGAAAGAGATGTAACGATAATCTTACTCTTACTAATATTATAAATGCGTAAGTTTGTGTGTTTGTTACTCAATCACGCCAGATCGGCTGAGCGGATGGATGAAATTTGGCATTCCTACCACCTACCTTGATATAAACGACTTCTACGCGGACGGAGTTGCGCGCAAAAGCTAGTGTTTGATAAATAACAGCCAAGTGTGGTGCCGCCACTATAAGAAACGGGTTTAGGGGATCAAAGGCCAAGGGGTTGGCATCATATAACCTTTTTATAGGGAACGGAGCGATAAATGCTTCGTGTCACTTCTTTAAGGTGACCTAAATCTGTGTTCGGCCCACCATAAAGTCACTGATGATGCGGACACCTTAATTGTTTAGGGTTCTTTTGTTGACGCGACCTAATTTGTTGGCTGCAAACTTGCAATAAACTGGCTCGAACTGTGATTTTTATTACAAATTACGGTAAAATAAAAAGTACAAGCCACTAATGTTTAAATTGTTCCTATACGTATAGATTCTGCAATAATTGTCCAAGTTCCCTTATACATCAATCAAAAAATATGCAAGCTCACTGCTGCTGTCTAATCGAAACGAGAAAGTATCAAACTACAGTGTCGTGTAAAGCGACAGAAATAAAAAAAAAACAGACTGATTATAAGTAGATATACGATTTAGAGAAATGCCAGCTATATTATTTTTAGTTTTATAATTTGTATATGTTTTTCACAATTTCAATTAATTTCTTATAAGTACTTTGACCTAACTCGGAAAATAAATATCATTCAATCATTCATTCATAATTGTTGCCGGCTATGAATTTCCGTTCAAAGTTGCTCATGTAACTGCACCTCTAAAAACTGGGCAGACTTAGAAATGCCAGGAAGCATGGATGATCACATTGATCATGATCAAGCGATTGTTATTTAAAGAATGTGCACTGTAAGTGGCTGAAAAACGCGTTTTTTTTACATCGGCAACAGACTACGATGATTTGGACAGCGGCCAACCGGTGGGACTTCTGCATTATTCATTGAATTATTTTTATATTTTTTCAGCCACTTTATGAAAAGGAGTATTCTAAAAAAAACTAAATGTCATACAGTATATGATATTTTAACCTAGACGATATATTCAACCGTTTCATTTTGCACAAGATGTTTAGATAACTACGGTCACGGTTCCGTTTCACAGAATTAGAAATATTTTTTGTTTTTTAAATGCTCACGAGAAATTAAATAAATCGGTGTGACTTTCAAAATCATTAAATAGGTTGTGGGAATCATTAATCATCTATTTATTCATTCATAAATTGATTGGCATCATCGATTATATTATTCTTTAAATACTATTAACTATGTTCTAGTTAGAAATACACCACCCATAGGGATAATTCTCCTAATCCCAAATTTAATATGATATAAAATAAAATCGAGATAGTAATAATACCAAAGACATTTTTTACCATCGACCGACCATCACAGAACGTCCTTCGGTATAGCCTTTCCCGATTACTGTCATTATTCGTAATTTTCTCTATAAGCGGTGATTAATAAAATCATATGACGAAGTAAAAGTAATGTACATTTAAGCGAATGGTTGGAGGACCACTACAGCTAACCTCTGTGAATCATCACACACTAAGGTACTATTACATCGATTCGTGGAAAATACTAAAGTAATTCCATTTGAATTTGCCAAGATAGTCTATTCCGTTTGTATTTTCTATAATGAAAATACTTACTGTTTTTTAGGGTTCCGTAGTCAACAATGAACCCTTATAATTCCGTCATGCCCGTCCGTCCGTGCGTCTCTCCGCGGTTTAACTAAGAGACTGGTACTAAGTACGAAGTTGTAATTTGGCATGGTTATACACATTATCACATTAATCACGCCGACATAGTTGTAAAATAAAATCTTAAAAAACATTTCAAATCGGGTTCCCTACACGTATGTTGTGTTTTACTTGTCTATTTCATTTAGCCGGGTGTCATTGGATCGTATTTATTTTTTTCAAAAATAGTGGAGTATCTAAGGAAGCTTAAAGCTTAATATTTCGCTTGTTGTAATCTAACCAGTTAAAAATGTACGAAGTTAAAATAAAAACTATCTCTAGGCTAATTTGGTTATTGGGTTACAGGTATCTAAAATATCTATACCCACCGAAAATCATATAGGTACAGTGTGTTACTGGCATGAGGGCTTCTGCTTTAACTAACGATAATATGTTGTTTAAGTTACTATTTGCAGGTATAATTAAGTCGAAGTTAACTAACGTAACGCTGCAATTTAACTTCTTAGATTTTAACTATCATCAACGTACCTACTGGAGCTATGTGTAAGTATCGTAATCAATATTGTTATTACTTGGTACAAGGGATACATTGGTACAGGGGCAGAACATAGAAAATTATTAATACTCCTTGAATTTGACATATTTGAGAAACTAAAATGGCAGAAAATAATCGTTGTCAAATACCCTTCTAATCTGTGGTTGTCAAACTTAAACGAAAGTCATTCCTCTCGTAATAATTTAATGTTTAATAAATAGTGAGTTTACCTAATGGCTTACGACGCTCGTGAAATGTGCGACATGATTTTGTTGTACGGCGAAACACACGGCAACGCAGCAGAAGCGTTGTGGTTGTATCGTGAAAGATACCTGAACAGGCGACATCCTCACAATCCCAGATTCATATTAGAAGCCGTGCAACGAGTTCAAACGTCAAATGAGGCTGCTATGGTCACTTATAAACAAGTTTTAGTTTGGTCACGTGACTTTATTAATTAACTTTAACGCACAGTGTACATTGATTGCAATTTATTTTTTGTTAGAAAACAAGCGTGTACTGTTTTATCTAGTTTAATTAAAATAAACATGTAGGTACATTAACGAGTTGCCCATTGGTACTCTATATCAAGGAAAGCCCTCATGCCGGTAACGCACTGTATATACTTAAACAACTTAGCTCTTAGGTTTACCCGGGCGACCGAGCTCTACTCGAGTGTATGTAGACGACACTATTTAATCACAATTTAATGGTGTCGTCTATATATATCAAATACCTCGGAACCCGATTTTTCGGCGGAACCCGAATTTTTCCGAACATGACAACTTCGATTTTTTGGGCCGAAATTTTCTTTTCCGTAATTTTCATCAAAATCGTTAGGTACAGCTGTTTTTGCTACTCACAAATATTGCTCGTTTAATAGTACAGGGCCTCTATTCTACTGCGTTATAACGATATCGCTTTTGACGTGTTTTAGAATCGTTTAAGCCACAGTCAATGTTATTGTAAATGACATAAGAGTTATCAAAACGTTAACAATACGGAAACGCGTCAAAGACGATATCGTTATTACCGTGTAGAATCGCAGCCCGGGTTTTGTGTTTATAGTAACGGTGACGGAAACCTGCACTGAGATATCGTCCGACATGCTCTAGCCCGGTTTTTTATATTCCTTGTAGCTTGTAGTATGTATTTGTAAGTTAATAAAAACACGTCATTATTTAATTGCCTAAAATTTTACCAAGCGAGTAATGGTTTTTACCAAACACTCGGAAAGTCTTAATCGAAACGGTTAATAGTTATAGACTTTAGTGTTTCCGTAAACTGGATGATATCATTATTATAACTACATTATTTTTACAGTGTCTGGACTAACATCGATAGACATATGGCGCGGGAATGAAGTCACGGACACGCGTATATTTACAAGTTTTCCTAAACGATCTTGTGAAGTTTTACGTTCCCATGGCTAATTATGAATGCTTTATGATGCTATTCTATTACACAAACATAAAAATTGAACTTCCAAGAAGTGCTTAAGCTAGCCTAGTAAATTAGGAGCGGTTCGCTATCTACTTCGAGCTAAGGTGCTTGTAGAATTTATTTTAAGAATGTTCGAACGTTTCTTTTCTTTTAATTTCGCTGCGACAAAGCAACGACATTAAAGTTATGTGGTGTATTAAAAGTAGCACAATAGACATACTATGTATGTTAATCGCAACCGTAACGCGGCTGTGGTACACTAATGTTATGCGCACGAGTTGTAACGTAACTTCGCTGCCTCCGTAGCTTACGTTGGTGCACGTGTCCTTACTTTGCACTAACCCGCGCATTCTGAGAAGGGACAAAAAACTAGGTAGGCGGTAGGGCTACGTTCTGTCCTCTTCCTACATTTCTTTCACCATTGAAGAGTGAAAGCGACAAGCTTATGTGTAAATTTATTTCTGATCATAAATATTGCCGAAATCGTTGATACGTTTAATAAAAAGTTCGGTCCTGACCTTGTCTAATTTTGGAACAGACAATTTGCCAAGGATAATGAGATGACTGTAGGCTAGCCTTGCATCAAGGTTTCTGCAGCACATTAACAAGATGTGGTTTGGTTATCAGTTAATTAAGTCATGTTAGCTTACTAATGGCTCGTTTGAATGGTAGTACGAGACTTTTTTTGAACATGATAACGGTGACTAATGGTAAATTGATTCATGACCGTGTGTAGGGCATCCGTGCCAGGCGGTAAATGGAGTGTCTTCAATGAAAGTAGGAAAGTACGCTTGCCTCGGCAGAGCCCGCGCGGCTCACCTTGGCGCTGCTGTTACGCCAAAATACACAATCCAACCAAACAGTGCGTCCCGCTCGACGCCGCGCGCCGCACGCCGCGCCGACCGCTCGCCGCTAGCCCGCTATCAATACAACAATTATTTAAACCTGTTTTAAATCACTGCAGTGTACCGTTCGTCGTTCCTAATGATATTCTAAATTAAGTGCCTTCAAGTGTACAATAAAAGTATTAAATTATTTTTAAATACGTCCGGGATAAGGAATTATTTTTGTTAACTGTGCCGTGCGGTGAATGCTGAATTCACGTCTCATTCGGATTGTCTGTTTTATCTGCAAGTGCCTAATTTTAATAATGTAAGTAAAGTTTCAAAAAACACGCATGACTTGTTTTCGCCAGGTGGGAACCTACAAAATGTTTAATGCTGGTGCTTCTACATCAAAGTGTATTTTTCTAAGCTTTTTGATAATGATTATAAAGTTTGGAGCTATTAGCGCGTGTTGTTTTTTGATTTAAAGTAATAAAATTACCCGGTACTTAAACCAAACAAAATGTTAGAAAATGCAATAAATACCAACTATAAATTTGTATACCTGTTTACTCGATGCAGAACCTTTCACTTTTCTCAATCTCTCAAGGGTTAGCTGGAAGAGATCCCTTAAAGGGATAAGTTCGCCTTTATACATCTTTTTATTATTATTCATTGTATTGTATTTAATCTTTATTGTACTTTTATGATATTAATGAAATCTAGCCTGAGGTTTTCCATTTTCCATTCAGTATAATATGTTACATCTCACCTGCACTGGCTGTAGTGGCTCTGTGAACGTTTAACACTTGTGGTCTCGAATAGGTATGCTACGTTTTAGTAATTAATTCAAGGTCGACTTCATTTCGCCCAATTTTAACGAATGATCCTAATTTGTTTACAATATCGTGAATATTTTGGCTAACTAGTTTTAGGCTAGGCAAAACGGTTGGTTGCACATTTTGTTGCTTGCATCGTTACGACGCGGTAAAGTTACTAATTTCCTTAATAATATTTTGGAGTCTGATATGCCTGACTACGCCATAAACATCGCAGATGGTAAAAATTTAGTAATTGATACGGATGTATTTACTAAACGTTTTCGTAACACAACTATAAATCTTAGTTGGTACACTTTTTAAATTTTCCATGGCGCCATTGATGAATCCTCTTCTTAAAAAAAGTCTAGAATACATGTTCCAATGAAAAACTACGAAAGCTTAGTAAAATGGACGCACTGGTAAAATGTTATTGAATAATTTTTAATATGGCTGCTGAATTAACGTTTACTTTTTCTTTGGTTACGTAAAGCATTGCACAATTGCCAACTTGTTTTTTTGCGACTGGATGTTATTTTGCAACAGCTGGTTGATTACTTTGATTAGTAATTATTCGAAAAGAAGTTTTAACTACCTAGGTAGGTATGTGACCCGTAAACGGTAAGGGGAGATATATAAAAAAACTAGCCGCTGTCGGTGACTCCGTCCGCGTAGAAGTCGTGTGTCGTTGTTCCCTCAGGAACGGTACAATTTCCCACGGGAAATAGTAACCTATATCCTTGTTTTTGGCATGAGAAGGCAAACTAGCGCACAGGCCACCAGATGGTAAGCGGACACTAAAGCCCATTTCTACCAAATTTAATTAAAATCGGTTCAGCCGTTTAACTGTAAAAGCGTAACAAAGTTTCGCATATAATATGTGTAGAAATATTGATGGATGGACTGTGTAAACGATGATATGAAGAAGAAAGGAGCGCCTAAATGTTAAAGACTGCTCATTGGTGCGTGAATAAGTCAACAACAAAGCACGATTATAGCCATAAAAAGTCTTATACTTATGGGTTTCGATAAAACATAAATACTTACACATTTTTTTTTAACGCGGGACAACGTTACACTAACAATCAAGGATTACCTACTTTATAGTAATCTAGTTTAAATTGAAGACAAAAGTTGTGGACCTTATACAGGTTCAAGAAGATCGTGATGGCGACCGTTCTCCCTTGTCATCATCTCGAACCTGAATAGGGTCCAAAAGTTTCGTCTTGTATTTAAACTTTTGCAAGAAGTTATGTTTGTTCATATAGATGCAAATAATTTGGTCGATAACGGCGGCTATACGCATAATGTTCTTAAAGTGGAGCGCGTGCGCTGGGACAGGTTTACTCGCGCAACCCGCTGGCATTCTTGACCATAATGTCCACTGCAAGGTTACTGTTACTGATAATTCGCCGTCGCATCGCTGGGAACTCCCAGTTTACTTAAAGATACGCACGTTAAATCCAACAGTGACACTAAGTACCAATTTTACCATACAATGTTAAATTTAATCAATGTTAGTCGACTGTTAGTTCAGACATTTTGACTACTGTTAACGCTTTAATCGTCTGTTAAGTGGTTAATACCGTATGGTGAAATTGGTACTTAGTAACAAAAATCTATATTTGAATAGTGACATTAATGCGTTTAAAAAGAATTAAATTTTGTATAAATTTATTTTTTGCAGTGTCACTGTTGGATTAACTATGCTCTATAGACTGATTACTTATTAACGTTAATGTATTCTATGTCAGGATTTGTAGTCAATAGTTATTGGGTAAATTTACGAAGATTCGGTGTAATCATTTAGATAGTAACGTACTAATCAAAGTTCAAGAGCAATTATTAAATGTTTAACATTTACCAAATAATATCAAATTCGACGCTAAATTACATAAATTTGTCATATATAAAACTATTCTTGCTTTTGTAATTTTGAATGTAGGTTACATTCCGTTACATCATAGCCTTTGCGGACTCCGCCGATTTTTTTACGAGTTTTTATTATTATTATTGATACAATTCAGGCATAGTTATAGAGCGTAGGGCAATGACGGATTTTCATTATTTTAAATAAATAAATATCACAGGACAATGTCACACAAATTGCCCTACTCCCAAACTAAGGTCTAGGCTTGTACTATGGGTACTAGAAAACGATAAACTGAATATAAAGAGAAATATATACTTAAATACATAGAAAACATCCAAGACTCAGGAACAAATACTCGTGCTCATCACAGCAATACCGGGATTTGAACCCAGTCAACCCAGGACCCCTTAGCTTCGAAGGCAGGGTCACTACCAACTAGGCCAGCGTGTCGTGTGTGTTAAAACTGAAAGTCATGTTCCTAAGGACCGTATCGTTAATTATGGAAACAAGTTGGAATTGCTCTAAAAAAAAAAGTTACAATATTTTGTCTTTTCTGTCATATGTCAATCTGTTAAGCATACAGTCAAGTGTTAAAACTTTCTATAAAAAATTGTATAATTCGTATACATTGCAAGATGAAGGGTCTCTCAGAGAAAAAACGACATTCAATTGTGACCAAATACTGTAAAGAATCAGGTATAACTATGAGAAAGATTGCTTCAGAAGAAAGGGTTAGCCTGAAAGCTGTTTACAATACGATAAAAAGGTTTAGTATGAATAATAATTTAAAAGATTTACCTGGTCGAGGTAGAAAACGAGGCCCTTCATGTCCTAATTTGGACAAAAAGATATGCGAATATTTTTCTCAAAAAAAGAGATATCGATTCGGGATTTTGCGAAAAAATGTCGTACTTCTATTGCAATGGTTCAGCGTGCCAAGGAACGTAACTTGCTTGTAACGTATAAAAAGCAAAAACAGCCTAAACGCAGCAAAACCCAGGAGTCTTCTGTCAAAACTCGGGCTCGGAAATTGTACGACCAAAGGGTGATGGGCAATTTTGTATGGACCCCGTCCCCCCCTCCAACAGTAACGGGCTGCAGGTCTATATGTTCATTAGGACCCAATAAAAGACAAAATACTTATCTTCGTAGCAAAATCAATGGGAATTTTTTAATGAAAACAAAGGGCCAGGCATGGCAAATCATCAACTACGTGTTCATTTTCAAACAAATTCCATAGTTCCATACGATAAGATTATGATTTTTCAAGAAAACCCCATACATATGGTGATCGTCGCCATAGAAAAAATACATCATATTACCAAGATCTATAAACTGGCACATGTTTCATCACTGTTGGTGGGTGGGGACATTTTTACCCATCGTCCTTTTAACTAAAAATGAACAATGTATTATAATGGACGATGAAACCTATGTCAAACTTGACTATAAAACCAGGGACCGGAAAACCCCTTCATTTGATTAACCCTATCGATAGGGTAAGCCTATCATTTGGCTACCCAATCGATGTGGTTACCCTATGATTGTGTTACCTTAACGTTAGGGGAACCCCTTTGAACTAGTTAACCACTTCCATAGAGCTTACCAATTTCATTAGGGTTTCGGTAGTTTAATATTGAAGCGCTTAGCATTAACTGGGTTTTACCCCATTGATCGCCTCTCTCTTTTTTGCGCATTTGGGCGATTTCTGTCTAGCCTGACGTTACTTGCCTACTTTATTTAAGTTCGTGTCGGGACGGGACGGGATTGAGATAATGTTGTTTAATAATTCTTAGTTCATGTTCCCGCCGGAATAAAAAAGACGTTTGGCTGCGTGACGGATGGCTGCTTGTGCAAATACCTACTGCAAAAAGTGCAAGCTATTTTATTATTATAAGTGTACGCGAGAGCTGGTTGACTTTTAAATAATAAATTTTGTTTGATTTGAAAGTATTTTTAACATGGAAACGTACCAGGACGATTCTCAAGAAGAACTAAAAAAATATATCAAGCAAGCTTTAAAACGTAAATACCTATTTAATGTCTTGTTAATTTGAACGTTAGGTAAATAATTACATTTTTGATCATTTCCGTCCGTCCGCAGCCTAGCTCAGAGACTCTTAGTACTGGAAAGCTGTAATTTGGCATGAATATACATATTAGTCACGTCAGCAAAGTGGTGAAATAAAATCTTAAAAGATTATTTTTTTTGGTGTACTTACCTCCCCTACACGTAACGTGGGGATGATTTTTTATTTTTCGTCTACCCTATAGTGTGGCATGTTGTTGGGTAGGTCTTTCAAAAATATTGTGGGTTTGTGAAAACAGTTTTTCGATTAAGGGATCTGTTTATGAAATTTTAAGCTTTAATGCGCTAATTTTTGTTAGAGTCAAGTGTCGCCCCCCCCCCCGCCCCTACAGCCAAAACTACAAATAATAAAAATCTGATAAAAATCGTGAATGAAAGCGCATATAACGAATTTTTAAGGAAAACTATCACCACTAAGTAGACATGATTGGTTCTTGAGATACAGGCGACTAGTGTTTATACCTACGAAAATTAGCTAAGACGGCACCAAATAACTTTAAATAGTAAAATAGTTCATACTTGTTGTTTTTAGAGATAGTTTTTGGTGTTTGTAGTATTTATAAGCGGCGTCGGAACCCTACCTGAGCATGGTCCGACATGCTCTTGCCCGGTTTTTTAAAACATTGGTTTAATAATGGACTGCTGAATGGATGCACTTTAAAAAATTGTACTTAAGTAAATAATGATTTACACTGTATAAATATATGTATAAGTAAATAAGTACCTAACTAAATAATTTTGATCTCAACAATAGTTTCATTAAATAATTAACCTTCTACATTACAATATCAGTTTCAGTGGTGGTAGGACCCTGTGCAGGGTCCGTCCTGATCGCTACCACCATCTTATCCATTAACCACCCGCCAAGCAACTGTGTTCGCATTGTTGTGTTCCGGTGTGGGGATAAGACAACCGGTGAAATTACTAGCATAGAGGCATTCCATCTTAGTCCTCAGGGTTGGCAACGCATTTGAGGTCTTAGGTTTATAGTCTTGAGAATTCAAATATCTATGGATCTCAGATTCCACTTACCATCAGGTGGCCTGAGTGTTCGTGTGCCTTCTCCTTAACATAAAAAAAAAATATATATATAATTTTGATCACAGCTAGTTTCATTTAATAATAATTAACCTTATATATAACAATAGGTAAACTGTAAAAATATGAAAAATAAATAAATCATTTTGATCATCAACAGTCTCATTAAACAATTGACCTTATATTGAACAATTAGTACATAATTACACTAAAAATATGTAACTATAAACCAGTCTCATTAAATAATCGACCTTATATATGGAACAATTTGTGAATAATGGCTTGCTTACACTTTAAAAACGTAAGTAAATTATTTAGATCGCAGTGATGGTTTAATTAACCCTATACTCGTATAATATAACAATAGGTAAATAGTGATTTACAGCGTACAAAATGTATGTAAATCATTTTGATTTCCTCAACAGTCTCGAAAAGAACAAAGGCTAAATAATGGTTAACATTTGACTCTAACAAAAATTAGCGCTTTAAAGCTGAATATTTCATAAACGGATCACTTAATCGGAAAACTGTTTTGACAAACCCGCAATATTTTTGAAAGACCTATCCAACGACACTCCACACTATGGGGTAGACGAGAAAAAAAAATCATCCCCACGTTACGTGTAGGGGAGGTACCTACACTAAAAAAATGTATTCAAGATTTTATTTTACCACTTTGTTGGCGTGACTAATATAATATGTATATTCATGCCAAATTACAGCTTTCTAGTATAAAGAGTATCTGAGCTAGGCTGCGGACGGACGGACGGACGGACGGACATGGCGAAACTATAAGGGTTCCTAGTTTGACTACGGAACCCTAAAAGGCTACTTCTCATTTTACAAATATTTAATATTTATTAATATTAACCGTGTTTATAGCACGACACAATTAATAATGCGCGTATGGAAGCGCTTACACCGTTGATAGAGAGTCTATTATTGCGTAATCCGCGCGCCATATTAATTGCGCCCACCTATAACATCGTAATTTGCCTGCGCAAAGCAAGCTTTCCATTTTGTTTTCTTTGAAAATTCGTCGGCGAAACTTTTTAACTGACGATTTTATTTAAAAAATATCTAATATTTCAGATGGAACTAAGAACTTAGCTAACTACGTAGGTAGTATACAATTTATTTAATCGACCCTGATCACTCATTTCTGAAAGTAAACAAACACTTTACGCCAAAATCCACCAAAGTCAGTTAAACCTACAGCCTTAAAAAAAAACAAGTTCAAAGCAAATCCCAAACAAAACAATGTACATTTTGTGGGAACGATAATTAGGTTTACTATTGTTTGATGTAGGGAACAGTGCGACTCTATGACAAAGCCTCGGCCGTCTTCGGCACATTTCGGCTGGCTCACCTCGCCGTCTCGCATGCGCTACTCACCTGCCGCCGCTACCCATTCAATTGTTAGGTAGTGCAATAATAAGTCGAAACACTTGCGCATAGATATTAAAAAAGCTTGAAACCGTTCGATTAAGTTTAAAAAGGGTAACAGATGATAGGGTATTGGGAATGGGTTAGCGCTTAGTCGAATTAATTGTATCGCTTGGTTGCCCTTTCATTGGACTATGTCAACGATAGGCTTAGCTCATCCTTGGGGTTTGTAAAAACAAGTCTATCAAATACCCTATCGAAAACCCCTTTAATGCTAAGCGGTTCCGGTCCCTGTATAAAACCCTACCCGGACCGCAGTTTTACACCGTAATAAAAGGTACGAAGGTCTCTAAAGACGACAAATCCATTTTTTGCGAGAAATTTGGGAAAAAAGTGATGGTTTGGCAAGCTATTTGTTAATGCGGCTTGAAAACGTCTCCGTTTTTCGTAACGGGAAACTTAAATTCGGATGTGTACAAGAAGGAATGCCTTCAAAAACGGGTACTACCACTCATTCGAAAGCACAGGAGTCGTACATTATTCTGGCCTGATTTAGCTGCGTGTCATTATGTTCGCCATGTGTTGAACTGGTATCGAGAGAATAATGTCGAATTTGTCGCGAAATCATTAAATCCCCCGAATTGCCCTGAGATCAGGCCCATCGAGAAATTTTGGGCTCTGATGAAGGCAAAGCTACGAAAACAAGCTAAACCAACAGATAACATGGACCAATTAAAAAAAGACTGGATCCGTACCCACAAAACTTTCAAAACAGTCGATGTCCAAGGGCTAATGAAGAGCATCAAAAGCAAAGTGAGAAAACTGGCAAAGGGGATCAATAAATAACTAAAAGTAGTTTTTATGGTTCACTTTGAAGATCTAAGAATCGCGTAGTTTAAGTTTTTTTTTGTAATAAAAAGTATTTATACAGATTACACCATTTTATTTGTTTCCATAATTAACGATACGGTCCTTATTAGTTACAATTCTGAGAATACAGTCAACAAAAGTGTTATTGTTTGCATTTAATAGTCACAAGTCTTTGCCCGCGACTTCGTGCGCGTGGAACTCTTTATCGTTTTCCCGACGAATGTTGTTCTGACAACGAAATTCTGCAGAATGAAAAATATCATGTGTGCTTTTCCTGGACATAGGCTATTTGTGTACCGAAATACATCCGTATCCGTTCAGCCGTCCAAGCGTGATTGAAAGACAAACATTCAAACTAAATATTCTCATATTTATAAGTTTAGTACCATCAACAAAGCTATTTTAACTCTTGATGAATGAGGAATATGCCTACAGAAACTGTTTCAGCATTAATTATTTTAATAGTAGGAAGTTATTATCACTTGACACCAGTACCTATCGACAGTAGGTAGAGGAAGTAAAATCATTTAACGCTGCGTAATTTTCTTTAACTTGTTGGTTTTTAAGTCATCATTTTAGTACAAAAAACGTCCTGCATCACGTACCTAAGATTGCGATTCAAGGCTCCTCTGCCTATGACTATGACACAATTATGATGTCACTGTACTACGCTGTCTACGGTATACACACCTTACCAACTCAATGACTCTTTGTTTCTTATCATGTCATATTTACGTAGTTAATCATTTTACCTAATTTCTTATGTCGCTATAGAAATAGTCAAATGAAATGAAGTGATCAATTTCAAGTGTAAGTTTATTTTTTTGAATACGAATTTGTTTTATCAACCGACTTGAAGGAGGAGGTTGACAATTCGTCGAGTTTTTTTGTGTATGTTCCCCTATTAATAAAGACCGCTGGACCGATTTGTTGATGGGATCTTGGGGAAATTGAGGGAACTCCTCAAATATTATGAGAATAAATAAATGTACGTGGACGACACAACAGTATTATTATAATCACTAAAAGGTAAAACAACTAAATAAAAACTAAAACCCGTCTTGAAAAAAAGGAGGAAGTCATCAAAACGTCGTCGGGGGTTTTTTTTAATGTATGTTGCCCGATTCTTAAAAAGACCGCTGGACTGATTTGAAAAAATATGTTTTGTTTAAATGAGTCTACTTTCTAGTTCTCCTCTAATGATATAGGAATACGCATAGCCCTTTTAGTATACAGTGACAAGTCTAGCATTTGCATTCAAAAAGTATTATTCGGTGAAGTAGAACTATGATAAAGACCACTGATGGCCACCGGAACTCCTTAACGGTACCTATTTCATGAGCGGCGATAAGATATCTCGATTAAGTTAGTTGAGCAATATTCAAATGGTTTAAACACGTGACTATGACGTTCCCGCGGCGTTGCTTGTTTCTTATATGTGCTACTACAAAACAGTATTATTATGATCACTAAAAGGTATGAAATAAAATAAAAGTTTGAAAAACCTATCATTTTAAAGGAAGTTATTTCTTGCTTTTTAATGACGGTTTTGTTTTTTTTTAACATTTATTTTTTGGAATGGGGAAGTCATGTTTAATGTCTAGATTGCAAGCTTACGATGGCAATCTCAAAACTACAAATGCTTTGCCAACCCTGAGGACTTTGATGGAATGCCTCTATGCTAGTCTCAGGGATGAGACAGTGGTCGGTCCATGTAAACTAATTAAAAAACGAGAAGAGGTACTTGGATTAGCGGATTTCATACCTACAACATTCCTAATTATGGAATCCTTACAAATAAGATTACGTAGGCACAGTTTTCCGCAACTCGACGTCTTATTAATGCGCTTATTATGCGTCGTTGCGGAATCCTTCAACATCTGCTTTTTTTTATTTCGTAATAACCATCGTTATTATAGTTACCTATGTACTATTGAACTGGTTGTAAACACCGTGTCTAAATTGAATATTGTTCGATTTGTGTTAACCATGTTTCTGTATGATTAACTTAAAAAAATCCGTCCTGACATTATTCGTGATAGGCGCTAGATTATAATCTAATCAGGCGTACTTAAATTTATTGCAAAAATCTAAAAAAAAATCTAACAAAAGTAAATTACCACTAAAAGTAAAACTATTCTAAAAATAAAAAGCTAAGTAAAAAAAATATATTATTATATTCTTGATATATCAATTAAGTCACCTATCGGTATGATTGAAACATTAAGCTCACGTAACACGACGCATTTGTTTTAAGAACATTTTCATATCAGGCCCCTTGAGCCCATGACCCATGACCTTCCCCGATCAATAATTTACAGGTGCGATTTAATCTTATTCGTGCGAATAGCCCTCGTTTTACTGCCCTACTTCCCTCGGTAATGAGGTCGGACTGAGACACTAGTGCTATGTTCGAGAAATATACTCACTCGATGGCTAGCACATGTTGTCCGCGACTTGTTTGTCGCTCGGATCTCCTTTTCTATCTAGTCTGTAACGATAGAGACGCACTGAGCGACAAGCGAGATAATATGCCACTTGTGCTAGCCGTACAAGAACCTACACAGTAGCATAGTATAAATAAATAACTAGTTCAACTCCGGCCCTTTAGGTGTTTGTGTTACCTATTGCCGCTAAGGCGCTAGGGTTTCGTCGAAGCGGGTTAGTCGATTTTTACTGCGCACGCAACCAGACACGGCGACGGACCGGCCGCGACTAAACCGGCTTGGTGCATCCCGTTGAGTTTGCTTGTGGTGTCTCGCAGCGCGTAGGGTCAAGGCACGCACACATGCAAGCCGCGCGATATGCCTTTCTTAAAGATGAACTACTATACTGTGACAGTGCGAGGGCATGCCGACGCGCCACGTGACTGTGCTATCAAGCAGCGCATCTCAATTCCTCTTAATCAAGCTTAATTTGGCTCATTACGAGCATTCATTGACAGTGTACGCTGTCTCCGGGCGGGATCTCATATGATTTATATCTTTTATCAACGCAATATGAAGGTAAATAAAATAAAACAATATAAGTGCTTCACAATCTCGAAAATCCTCAGATTATGATTCGTGTTGTTAACTTGCGATAAGTGGAGAGCGTGAACTTGCAATAATCAGTGTCAGATGCAGTAAGCTCTAATTAATTTAGTAAATTTAATTAACATAGTAATTTTGTTTTTGTAGTTTCTACTCGTTTGATTTTTTTAATTCCTGTTTGGTTTTTGTTTACTGTACTTACAGTAAAGAGTTTGCATACATACATATATTATCTACTTTAGATTTTGTATGATGGTAATTACAATTAAATGCAATTTGGAAGGATATCACAACCATATTAGTGGGTAATTGGTTCAATTTTGTTATCTTACTTTCAATGTGCCTTTTAACGTCTGTCACATTGCGCGTGACATGCATTGTAATTTTGTAATATGAACCGGCATTTGGTGCGATATCAGGAGATAGCGGTCTCGTTCTGGCCGGTCAAAAGGTTCATTGTCTCGGGTTATGCTTTGCCCCATAGTTCAGTATTCGAGGAGGTTTAGTATGTATGTATATATGTAAACACTACAAAACACAGAAATTCAAATACAATATTTACAGAATAGAAATGTACCTTATTTTAATTAATTTTATAAAAGTTTCCTTGTCGTTAACGAGTAAAAACTGGCTTAAAGTCAGACTAAAACTATACGGCGGGTGATTACTTCAGGGCAGCGGTTCTCAAACTATTTTAGTGATGGAATACTTTTGATAAAGTAAACATTTTACAGTCCCAAAATAGGCAAAACCGTTAATGTGTTGACAGATTTGAGTATTTACTCGAGCATTCAGCAAATGTGCACAAGCCTATCAGCGTCATAAGGTTTTCAATTTAAAATTAAAAACCAGATAGATTACATAACATATTATAGCTATTAAGGTGCATGTCATGGCTGAGCCCTTGGAAAGATCGTACGGAGCCCCAGGACTCCGTGGAGCACCTCTGACAAAAGATGGTGTAGAATTTACATACACGCACAGTAGGCCCGTCGTTTTGAGTACTACATACACACACATACATACTATCTCGCCTTCATTCCCAGAGTGGGTAGGCAGAGCTACAGAAATACCAACAACTACAAAAAGAGTTGTTGGTAATTCTGTAACCACATTTTGCACAAACAGGCTAAGATATTTTTACCAGTGTATTAGTGACAAGTTGCAAGCCCATCGCCTAACAGTACTACAAGCCCTTATTCCCTTAGTCGTCTCTTACGACATCCACGGGAAGACATGGAGTGGCACTATTCTAACCCGGCAACCGCACGGGCAAAAGACTACTACTTTTACCTTTTGAGTACTATTCATTGATAATATTTGTACCATATCTAGTAATTGATACATTCGACCAAAAATATTTCGGCCAAGCGGCAGTTTAAGATGTAATAGTTTGTGCTATGGTACAGACAGTTCAAATGTGTTAAATGTTAACAATTTACAATTTGTTAATCCAGTTAACTGGCATTGACAAGCGGGCCAGGTCGATCGTTATCTCCAATGCTATCCGTCATTGCTTGAATTAATGTTCCGCTTTTGGATCATGTTTCACGCGTGATTACACTTACCGTAAATATCGTCTGTCACTTCTTTCAATGGTGCAAAGTGTTTACTCTCCCTCTTCCTGCTGTAGCTCGGTGCTAACATATCGTAATATTACTCGTAGTGACGACGTTTCCTGAGCTATTATACAAAACTAATGTCTTATTTCACGATTGTTACGTAAGAGCCACAATTATGGCCTGTACTTAATAGTCAGTTATTTAAAACATAGATAGGTTTCTATAACGATCATGAAATGACGACTGCATATCATAGATTGACTATTCATACCTTACAATGTATCTTTACAAGTGAAATATTTTTTATTCCGATGCGTTTGATTCGTGTTGATTGAAATATGTACCTATATAATTTTAGAATCATTAAATTGCTCGCGTTTACGGAAGTCCACGATCTATCTTGTAAGTTGTATAGGTTCTGTCTTCTTATAACGCTATGATCCGCATATCTTGACGTTTTATCTTGCAAGAGATTTGTTGCGATTCGACAAACACGCCGTTTTTCCCGAGTGCACGGGCTCCTAGGTCATTCGATGTGAACGTACTCGTAACTAACCGCGACAATAGTGATACAGTGCTTAGCTCTTGAATAAAGAAGACATTGTTAGTGGTCATTTAATGGTGAATGACTAAACTACCATCATTCGCTGTGGCACAGTTCCTTCACTCATGACTAGGAGCCTATGCCTTTTTAACGGCTGGTTTAGATGCGGTTTCTTTAATTCTAATTAGAACATGACAGAGCCTCTGCGATGCTGTTATCGTTGTCAGTACGTTACTAGCTTTAATTTTGATTCGTTCTAGTGCTTGATAAGCGAATCGTTGTCTGATTCATGCAAAAACATTGTGTTCCTAATAGTATCTGTAGATAAGGTAACAACTATGTTGAGCATAAAGAAAGACGTGTTGTTGTTGCAGGAAGGCGCGCTGCACCGGGGGCACGCAGGATGCCGATCGCCCCGCGCGGCCCTCCGCCCTCCATTCAGCCCTACCGCCCACTACGTAGAAGACCAAACATTATCCTCAAGTGTCCTTTCATAATATAACGTATAACTTTTTGTACGCCACTTTTATACCGACCTTTAAGTATAAGTACGCACAGTGTTAGTGTTAAGTGTGGCGCAAAAGTAAGTGTATATGTGTGTCGATGGTGCGGCCGACATGGGAAAGTCCTCGGCGAGAACACATGGCCAAGGTGAGTGCGGCCTCCGGGCACCTGGCTTCGAGGTCACCTTTCATACATTTTATTTAATATGTCCTTTAATTTGATTTAAAGCAAACTGTATCAAAAGGAAATTGATAATTGTTTTTCACATAGAATTTTCAAATAAATAAATACCAGTTAATCTCGCGCAAATTGACCTAGTCCCAAAGTAAGTTCTAGGCTTGTACTATGGGTACTAGACAACGATAAACAGTAATAAACATACATACATGCCTACTTAAATACATGGAAAACATTCAAGACTCAGTATCAAATACTCGCCCTCATCACACAAATATCTGCCCTTACCGGGATTCGAACCCGGGACAAAATGGTACAATAAAATGTAAAAAAAAAATATTTAAGCGTACACGTAACGTGGGGATGTATTTTTTTTCTCGTCTACCCATAATGTGTGTCGTTGGATAGCTCTTACAAATTTATTATGGGTTTGTGATTTTCTGAAAAAAGAAAATTAAATGGAAGAACATATAACGAATTTAAAAGGAAAACTATCACGACTAAGTAGACATCATTGGTTCTTGAGATACAGGCGATGAAAGTGTTGTACCTTCTAAAATCATCTAAGACGGCACCAAATGACTTTAAATAGAAAATTAGTTGTTACTTGTTGATTTTTATGTTTGTAGTAAGTAGGACTTGACGGCTTCGGAACCCTATACTGAGCATGGGCCGACATGCTCTTGCCTGGTTTTTTTCAACCCTTAGTTTGGAAATCTTACGGCAGTACATTGCACAGTCAACACGTTATAAGTACCCATAACACTGCTCTGGTACAGAAATAAAATGCGACCGGCACCGTTATGATTCCAGAGTTCAAGGGCCCATTGAGTACTCATATCATGCAAATATCGCACTGTATTTATTTTTGTTTGACAGTTCTAAAACTTTTCCATATACTTTAATTAAAAACCAACAGCCAAGTGCGAGTCGGACTCACGCACTGAGGGTACGCACCGTACACAAATATACGGTTACTGTTTTCGGGTTTTTCCCTTTACATCCTACTAATATTATAAATATGAAACTTTGTGTGTGTGTTATTCTTTCACGCTGCAACTTCACGCTGCACTGTTGGCGATAGCTTATACCCTGAATTAACACAGGTTAATTTTCATCCCGGAAAAATTAAAAGTTCCCGAGGTAATCGAAATCTACGCGGATGAAGTCAAGGGCAGAAGCTAGTGTGTTAGTAGTATAAGACATTGCTTCTTGCCAAATTTCATGAACTTATAATAGGTCAACGGGTAGTCTTACAGGTTTTTAACCCTTGAAGCACCCAGAAACACTTTTTATTACCATTTCAACAATGGACACAGATGCGTTGTGTACATAGAGCGATGTAGGGCAAAAATCGTTATGTGCAATTGTGCACCAAGCGCACTGCGCGTACCAATGGCGCTCCGCGCTCGAGACATTTGTTAGTTCTTTACCTCAAAAGCATAAATTCTGTGTAGCGATTCACCGAATCGCATTTCACCTCGAATGAACAAAACTTCAATAGAATCTTTTACTTAAAGAAAATTTTCGCGTGGCTTTTTACATTAGAATAATTATTTTGTAGCATTTAATTTTTCGTGTAGTATAGTACCCTAGACGCATTTCGTCGCGATCGATGTTTGTTTGGAACTCTATTTAATTTGACGCGTTAATTGAAGTACGCACTAAATTTCTGTATCATTTTTTTTAAAAGCGTGTTTTGTACCTGTAGTCTCATGTCTTAAATACTATCAAATTCATTGAAATATTATCATCATCGTGTTGTTACCGCGACGCGAGCGTCTCCTGCAGCGGGACCGTCGCGCCGCGCCGTAATAAGCGCGCGAAAACTTTGACTAAATAAAACAATTAGATTTTATGATCGAGGTAATTATAGTAGATTGGCGAACTATGATATTAAGCGATCGCAGCGATATGCCATTACAAAATATGCGATTGAGGTATACTGTGATTGAAAATATTTGCTAATAATAAAATTGACGATCGAAACCAAATGAAACAGTAAAATAAGCGATCGAGGTAAAATGCGACTAAAGCTATTAGCGAACAAAAAAAAATACGACTGACACAAAGCGAAAATAAAATACACGATCGAGGTGAAATGCGAATCGGTGAATCGCTACAAGAAATTTATGCTTTTGAGGTAAAGGACTAACAAATGGCTCGAGAGCGTAAAAATTCGGCGTAAGCGCCCGTATCTTTTGATTGCGTTGACTTAGAAGTTTGACTTTTACATGCTAATCTGATATTAAGTCAGAAGATCTCTCTTCGAACTCTTTAGCCTCATGAGGTTCAAAGTACTAATACTAAAACAAAAACACTTTGCAGTGAAAGCCCAAGTATTCAAATAGCGACTTGAGGTGAAAACTCACTGTGATAATACTAGAACAAAATATTTTCGGTCATCTACCGAATTAAAGTACCCCTAAAATATGACACCTGTATCTTGTAGGTTAGTACCCTCTCTGAAACCGGGCTGCAGGAGGTTAAAGTTGTTTCAGACTGCTGTTGATAGACAGTTGTAATAATAGAACACAATCTACAAAAAATACAAATATTATTTTACAGATATTTGGTTCCGTTTGTTTTGGGGGTTATCTCAATCTAAATCGCCACGGCGATCGGTCATACGGACCGACACATTACTTTACGGAATTCAACGAAAATCAAGTACCTACCTATTTAGGACGCCATTTCCTAATGGCACTTAAACTTGCTTAATGTTTATGAAACTTGTTTCTAAAATGTAGGTCTAAATGTCAACCCTAATAATAATTAGTTGCGTAACTACTGAACTAGTCATATGGTTTTTGCTTACCTATCTTTACAAGTTTGTTTGTTCTCAGTTAAGTTTAAAATTTGCAAATAAGTTTTAAACTAGTACCCGTTATTGGAATAGATAATTTGAAAAATTTGTAGTACAGTGTAAATATAAACCCGAGAAGAAGGCAATATTACGTGTGTAAGAGCTGATCTGAAGAATATGTCGAAAGCCGATAACCGCTGAACCAACTTTTGACTCGTTAGTTCGATGTAGAAAAACAGACGATGACTGTGCCAAAAAATACAATAGGCAAAAAAAAACTTGCCTTTTTTTTGAAGAAATATATTTACTTATAGAATTCTGTTTTCAGTGTTCTGTACTCAAACCAAGAACTATAAATAAAAAAATATTAAATATCAGGGGACGGACAATCTTACACAAATTGACCTAGTCCCAAACTATGCTCTAGACTTGTAACTATTGGGACAGCGATAAACATACTGATATAGAGAAATAGTACTTACACACATACATAACATCACGCCTTCATTCTCAGAGTAGGGTAGGCAGAGCCACAGAAATACCAACAACTCTAAAATAACTTGTTTATAATTCTGTATCCACATTTTGCACAATCAGGCTAAGAAGTTTACTGGTGTATCAGTGACAGGTTGCAAGCCCATCGCCTAACAATACTACAAGCCCTTATTCCCTTAGTCGCCTCTTACGACACCCACGGGAAGACATGGAGTGGCACTATACTAACCCGGCAACCACACGACGAACTAATACGGGGGGAGAAATAGTATGTATTAAATACATAGAAAATATCCAAGACTCCGGGACAAATATCCGCGCTCATCACACAAATATCTACCCATACCGGGATTTGAACTCAGGATAGCTAGCTTCGGAGGCAGGGTCACTCCCAACTAGGCTAACGTAATAGGTACTCTAAGCTTCGCGGTGTCCTTCAGTCCAACCATGCTCTGTACAGGGTTCCGTCGCCGTTACTACAAAAACAGAGACATAAAACTATCTCCGAAAACTACAAGTATGAGCCAATTTTCCATTTAAAGTTTTTAATATTATTTTCGGTAGATATAAACATTTTAGTCGCCTGTAACTCATAAACCAATGACAGGTAGTGACTACTTAGTCGTGATACTCGTGATAGTTGTAATTTTAACTTTATATTTACTGCCACTATTTTTGAAAAGCTATCTATTGACACCTCATATAATAAAAATGACAAGTACAAACAAAATTCACGTTTTTCAAGAAAAAGAAAAAATAAACAAAATTTTATTCTACAACTTTGTCGGCGTGATTAATATGTATACCAAGCAAGTTACAGCTTTGTAACTAACAGCCTACAGCTCGGACGGACAGACGGACACGGCAAAACTATGAAGGTTACTTTTTGACTACGGAACCCTAAAAAAGGAGCCACCGTCCGTGTGTACACGTACTATTTTATCACCCATTCACGCGTAATCTTAAAGTTCAACCACTTATAAACTTGAAACTTTGCACGGGGGCGGAATACAGGAAAATACGAGTCTATTTAGAAGACAAAGTTAAAACAAGAGCTAGAAGTAAAAGTTTCGTGACTTCGAGTATGGATATAGGTATTTTTCTTCTACTTCTGTCCCACTAGCAAAGTGTGGTCTTCATCACAATTCTTGTTTCAATGACACCTGTCAAACCTGGTTTTACAGAACTGGACCGCCCGACTCCAACTGACAATGCGTTCAGCCTAGTTGGTAGTGACCCTGCCTCGAAGCTAGCGGCACCGAGTTCGATTCCCCGTATAGGCAAATACTTGTGTGTTGAGCGCTGTGATGTTTAGTACCTGTAACCCGTACAACTCTTGAGCTTAGTTTGATACTAGGGCAATTTGTGTAAGATTGTCCCCTGATGTTTATTAATTTATCCATCTTTTCCTTGACCTGGGCCCTAATTATGGTCGCGTTTATCGCGGTGGATAAAACATCCGTCACTCTCGCACAACGTGTATCAGAACGTGACGGATGTATCCACGTAGTCACGCGATAAACACGGCCATAATAAGTAGCCCCCTGAGTTAAATCTTCATTTATTTCTATAGAATATTACTCTATTCGCGGGCTTATCTGTATACTGTAAGTTCCCATAAATATTAATACAAATAGTTAATTTCCAAAAATTAAACATGCCAATTACAGTATTGACTGATGCCTATAGGATTTGTCAGGTAGCCGGGTAAAAAGACGAGGCGAGCTCAACTAACTAGGTATCTGCTTAGTTTTTATGAATGTTCCACATGTATTGTTTTTTAATAATGAGGGTGTGCGCCTTGGGTTTGACACCCAAGTTTGTTTATCGGTTTCTTCGCAGCTCCTAAAGGGTTTTTTGTTTGGGCGCTAATCTTAACTGGTAAGGCATTTGAAAGCTGCTCTAGAAGCAAGGGTCGCCAATGTCGCTAGATATCGAGGGTTTTTAAATGGCACAAGTTTCTCATTAAACGTATTAGTTCTAGAGGAAACCCGCGACTTCGTGAGCGTAAAAGATAACGCTAAAAGTTTTTATGAATGTTCCACATGTATTGTTTTTTAATAATGAGGGTGTGCGCCTTGGGTTTGACACCCAAGTTTGTTTATCGGTTTCTTCGCAGCTCTTAAAGGGTTTTTTGTTTGGGCGCTAATCTTAACTGGTAAGGCATTTGAAAGCTGCTCTAGAAGCAAGGGTCGCCAATGTCGCTAGATATCGAGGGTTTTTAAATGGCACAAGTTTCTCATTAAACGTATTAGTTCTAGAGGAAACCCGCGACTTCGTGAGCGTAAAAGATAACGCTAAATGAAAATGCAAAGAATAAATAAATATATTGCACTAACAAGCGTTAAAATTTGTAAGAACTCGTAAGTAGTTAAGTGAACTCTTTATTTCACAAAAATTAATCGTTTCACAAAACACAATGAAAATAAAGCATGTACAATGGCGAACTTATCTCTTTAAGGAACACTTAAGGATAGGGATTTGTCAAAGCACATTTGTAGTTTTTTTATAAAGCAAGGGATTCTTCATGTTATCTTTTAATGAAATTAGCACACCGAAGTGTGTTTGTTTGTCCTTGTACACCGCAAAACGGAATCTAAGGTTAGACGTGATTTTCTATACCTTCATAAAATGTGAACTGCCTTAGGTAAGTAAAATCTTTTGGGTTTTGTTTTTAACAATCCCCAGAACTAACAATAAACTAATTGGTGGAAGTTCAGCGTGAATAACAATCAACAATATACGAATTGAATGACGACTAAGTCGCGGGCACATTTAATTCTAAATTGTTATGTACGCCTATTATTGAACCCCCTGTCATGTTTTATGTTTGACTTCTTTTATAACGTTGACGTTTATTGTTTGCGTTTCACGGACATCCATGAGGGATGACGTCACGAAATCGTATAAAAGCAAAGCACTACGCTAGACCGGAATACGGCTAGATTTTATGCTCTTAAACTGCTACGCGGATCTTTGTGATTACCCACTAATTATCTGAAGGTCTAGCACGAGCTGTCTGCGACTTGTTTGTCGCTCGAATATCCCTTTCTATATTGTCTGTAACGAAAGAGACGCACTGAGCAACAACGATAAAATACAACTTGTGCTAGCCGTACAGGTGCGTCAGTATTGTATTTAGCATATCCGCGGCTAGAATGAAATATATTTTAAACACTCGCTTATTAAGAAAATGCGGCAAACGCGTGTCCGAAGCCATTAAACATACCGCTCACGCACGTCTCTAGTTATGGCGACGCATTTCATTTTTACCTTTTTTGGGCTTTCGCGATAACAGTCTAGTAGAAATTACGAGTAGACATTTCGAGATGAGAGCGGCCAACACCGAGATGAAACGGCAACACCGGGGCCAGACGTGCGCGCGCCGGTCGGGCGGCGGTGGCGTGTGGCGGCACGCGAGTCTCGGCCCCGCGGCGGGTCGAAGCGCGCGTGCGGTGCGTGGGACAGGGTGGCGCAGCATGGCGTGGCGGTAGCGGCGCGGATGTGCGCGCGCTCGGAGGCCGTGGAGCTGGAGGTGCTGGGCGCGGACGGCGGCGAGCCGCGGCCGTCGCGTCCGCTGCGCCTGTCGCTGCGGCACCTGCTCGGCAAGCTGGTGCGGCGCGACCAGCCGCCGCCGCCGCGTCGCCGCACCAGGCACAACCACCGCTTCCGCACCTTCGTCTCCTGCGGTTCGTACGGATCGATCCCTCCCATCGCGTGTCGGTTTACTCGTCGCCCCCCGTCTTGTGTACGTACTGTAACGTCGCTCCGCAGCCTTCAGGTGACAAGCGACGGAGTTGTTTTCGTTTCGCGAAAAGCACGATGACATCTATTTTGAGCCGAGTGAGTGAGTCGGTGGGTTCCCTTGATCCCGCGTTAGGAAGGACTGCGCTCGGTGGTGGACATATTGGCCAAGGTTAAAGACGGCGCGCCCTCGCACGGTCAACGGCCGCCGACGGCGCTTCGGCGCTCGCAGTATGACCCCGCGCTGTTTGTTATCGATTGCCCGCTTATTTTCTCCTTCTCTAAGTATAATTATTTCAGAGTGTCAAAAAGTTAATCTCAAAGCTCGTCTTAAAACTATAGGTACCCACTATTGTTCGTTTAGATTCCGTGAAACGAATAAATGAGACTAACGACTAACTAATAAAGAATTCAGAATCCTTGAAACTTCTAAACTCGTAGCACTGATTATTTGTCTCGAGAAAATTCCGAGAAGCAAATTTTGTTAATGTTGTGACTGAATTCCAACTCGTTCGTGCCATTGTTATACTTTTGTTAACAATTGGCTGCGCACATGCACGTTGTATTCAGCGCTGAAATACGAGAGCTGTATATTTCATTACACAAGTCGACAGGGTTTGTGAGGACTTGCGTGATAAGAGCTAACCGAACGAAAAGGGTTGCAGTTACTTGACAAAATCAATGAATGAGTCGGTCCACAAGAAACTTAAATGCGTAGGTGGACTATGACGTAAACGGCTAAAACAAAACTTACGAACCTACAGTATAGAGAAATGACTTGTCAAATAATGTAAATATTTGATCAATTATAATACTTCCAAAAGCTTCACATCATAGAAATACAGTTTTTTTTAAATTATATTCCCTTGATGAATATTGTCAATAACAACGCAGACAATTGTAGTTGTCAGTTTATGTGTGAATTGAAATAATTTTACGAGCAACAAGTGGAAGAACGCTTCATCTCCGTCTGCTGGAATTATGTTAGCGCGGGCGTTTCATTTCCTATCTCATTTGAAATACTCTTACAGCATCGGATAACAAAAAGTATATTGCTGATTGTTACCTGATAATCTTTGCCTTACTAAATCGTTATTTAATTAATATCTATAGCTTGCCACTTGGCCAATTTGTATAAAACTCTACCCTGATATAAAACGAGTTTTAGTCAAAAGATTCAATTTTGAGACTAGCTTTTGTTGTCTTTTACACAATTTTTATCTTGTTATTGAGATCAAACTAACGAGCCCAAAGTTGCTACCTTTAGAGTCCATCATCACGACACCGGGGTTACATATGACATGAATTCTAAATTAATGTCATTGTCATTCGGGAACTGGTTCAAAATTTAATTTCTTTCAAACTAAACATCTGTTATTCGCATTGCCATTCTTAGCGCTTAAATTAGATTCTGTATCTAACTCGCAAAAATCCTTCACAATGTATTTAAATATTACTTTTTATTATCTTCGACTACGATAATTTCAATAATGTATATGAAAGAAGCCTCTAATGTAATGCAATGAAGTTCAGTTTCATTTAATATTTCAACTAATTCTGCTAACACAGAAGTTTTTGTCAGTGTTCTGTCCATGCTCGTACGCTATCACTACAATAACAAAGTCAAAGAGGTTTTCCTGGAACTCAATAACACATATTGAAGTTAGTAATTAGTACTTAGCGGAAGTAAAAAAAAACCTTCTCATGCTTGACTTATAGGATTGATAGAGGTGTAAATATTACTTGTAATATTAATATTATTAATATCCTTAGACGGATTTAGAGGACACGACAACTCAATAACAGATACTAATTTATGAAGTGCTCAAAGCTCGAACTAATAAGCTAAGAACAGATACTAATTTAGGCAGTGCTTGAGCATCTGAGCCTTGAGCCTTGAGGCTCAAACTGCTAAGCCTATATCTGATGCTAATTTATGAAGTGCTCATAGTTCGAACTAATAAGCTAAGAACAGATACTAATTTAGGCAGTGCTTGAGCATGTGAGCCTTGAGGCTCAAACTGCTAAGCTAGGATTAGATGCTAATTAATGAAGTGCTCAAAGCTCGAACTAATAAGCTAAGAACAGATACTAATTTATGAAGTGCTCAAAGCTCGAACTAATAAGCTAAGAGCAGATATTAATTTATTAAGTGCTCAAAACTCGAAGTAATAAGCTAAGAACAGATACTACTTTAGGCAGCGCTTGAGCATCTGAGCCTTGAGCCTTAAGGCTCAAACTGCTAAGCTAAGAACAGTTGCTAATTTAAGAAGTGTTCAAAAACTAATAAGCTAAGAACAGATACTACTTTAGGCAGCGCTTGAGCATCTGAGCCTTGAGCTTTGAGGCTCAAACTGCTAAGCTAAGAAGAGATGCTAGTTTATTTAGTGCTCAAAGTTTAAACTGCTAAGCTAAGAACAGATACTGATTCATAAAGTGCTCAATGCTCATGAACTAATAAGCTAAGAACAGGCACTAATTTATGAAGTGCTCTAAGCTCAAACTAATAAGCTAAGAACAGATATTAATTTATGTAGTTCTTAAAGGTCAAACTGCTAAGCTAAGAACAAATACCAATTTATACAGGGCTCAAAGCTCAAAATTTCTAATAATGTTAGTATTATCAAAACCATAACTCATCCTCTCTTGTATTCCGGGCTGACCGCCAAGTATTACTTATTAGGTACTTAACTATAGCGTTGAAAAGGTACTACGAATAATGGTACTTGGACGATAAAGCTTTGATTGCAATTGGAATACCAACGTCTTTAATGTGCGGTCACTCAGAAACCATATTGAGGAAGAGGCTTATTAATTGATTCACCAATTTTTTATTATTATTTTTGGTCAAATTCTTACTTTTGATTTTGTTTTTTTTTATCGTTAGGATTTTCAATAAAAAAGACATCAACGCACCCGAACCTTGCGAAATATCTAATTTGTAAGAAAAACAATTTTATCACTGTAATACTAATTAAATAAGTTTCTTTAAATGGGCTTATTTAAAATCGAAATACCTATGTATTTTATAGTAAAAACGTTTCGTTGATTGTTTATTATGCAGTATGACTGCAGTGTTTTTCCTATAGGTTTTCCATCTTACAACTTGGTTAAATAAAAGGCTAGGTTTTCTTGTACAGATATATTAAAGGTACTTAAGCAATATTCTTCTTGTTCTCTGTTTATGAACACGTGTAAAACGAGCTAACTAAAACAATTCTACACCATCACGTTGTCAATTCCCGTCACGCCCAACTAATGGGGAAATGGAATTACGCACTCGTGACACGAAGAAAGTGCCACGCAGCTGGCATTATGATGCCGACTGAAGCTGTAGCCTATACCGAAGCGACGGAAAGTGCCCATGAAAACATGATTAGTCGTAAACGGAGAGAAGGATCGATCGGCGTCTGTTTGGCGCCCCCCCTCCCATACAGACGCGTCTGACTTCCAATACCAAGAGTAGGTACTCGCAACACTCGCCCCCGACTCCCCGTCATAACACTCACTTGCCTCACTGAATATTATGCATTGATAATATATAATATATGATAGGCTTTTCAGCTGATTTCAAAGAGTGCCGGGGACACCGGGAGACAAAATAACTCTTAAATTAAGTACCTATATTAATTTAGTCGCTAGACTCACCCTCACTTCGCTCCGGGTTAAAGTATTATACATATAAACCTTCCCCATCTCAATCACTATCTATTTAAAAAAAATGGCATCAAAATCCGTTGCGTAGTTTTAAAGATCTAAGCAAACATGGGAACAGATAGCGGGAAGCGACTTTTGTATACTATGTAGTGTTGCAAACTTTATACGAAGCATTTATTATAGCCTAAGTAAGGCCCACTGTCCAAAGCAAAGTACACCATACGGTTATTGAAATAAAGATCTAGGTGTTTTTTGTGTTTTCTATTATTTAGGGTCGAATTATAAAATTGGGTTTATTTAATTTAAAATAAGTTTATTTCGTTGTATGGTGGGCTTTAGGAAGCGTTTCTTTCTTTCTTTCTTTAGTTAAGTAGGTATTTACAATATTTACTTTAAAAAATACTTTTATCAAATGTATCGCGTTGAAGTTTTTTTGCTTGTGATTTTTTCGTACTATTTTTGTTTTTTTAAATAGGATTTAGTTTCCTTTTGATATTGTTAAACAATTACTTTAACCAATAAATCGTGTTTAATCAGTTACTGTCTTCAATTCAGAACGAGAGCAATATCGCGCGTTTTCGCATGCTAATGTAATAAATAGTTAACCCTATTTTCTTGGGGCACTATTTTCTTACTTCTCATAAAGACTAGGCAATTTAAAGCGGCTGAAACAAAACAAAGCAATCAAAAGACGGCTAATTATCCTCGCGGCCCTGCTCGTGACACGGACAACATGGCGTCCTTTAGGCACACGGCTCCTGAGAGCTTAGGAAGTTAAGCTTTCGTTGTATCTTCCTGATCTTTATGAGAACCGACGTTTGCTTCCGTTTGATGGATGTTAGTGGCGGCTCAGCCGCTGTTTATTGAAAGCTGCGACAGAACGACGCGTTCGTGCCTCGAGTAAAATTTTCCTCCCAGCCTATCCTGTGCGTTGGAATACAGGGGATTTGCAAGTTTAGGAATTTTAATGTGAAGTTTCTATTTTATTTCTAAAAGGCAGAATTCCGTTTTCAAAATACAGAGTCAAAATTACTTTGTTTCATTAGTTATTACCCAATATAGCACTATTGAATCAAAAGGAGTAATTAGTTACAGTGCAAAGCTCTTGAAAATATCTTTGATTCGGGTAAAGTCGGTTAGACTAGGTTCTCTGCCTTTTGGCCGACAAATCTTTGACAAATGCATCGTTTCGCAACCTATTCATTTGCCAACCCGCTTTTGTTTCTGTATGTAACTAGAAATATTTCAGGATTTTTATAAAACTAACCTAATCTAACCTATACGATGATCCTGAAATAAATCCAGAATTATTTACAGTTTCGGAAAAAAACGCGGGTTGTCAAATGATATATTTTGTGAAATGAATAATTGGTGAAACGTTGGTTATGAAAGGATAGGTTCCCGTTACACTAACTTAAGAGCGTATGAGAGCGAGTGATAGAGAGGTAGAAACCCAAAGGTCCTTTTAAGAGCAATAATAATATCAAAATATATTTCAATATCATCCAATAATACAATATTTTCCGTGTCGCTAAATGTTAGTTAACGCGTAAAGTGCTATAAAATAGTTCTTGAAGGAAAACGTTTAGGCATTTATAAATCTGATTTACACTTAAGTATATAAAAAAAAAAATACTTTACAATTAAAGTCCATCGGAATTACCCCAAGATATGCCGGTTTATATTTTGTTGACAGCTAGATTAAAGTGTAATACACTAATATAGTTTACAGCTCTTCAGATTCTACTGGGTAAAACCATGTTGCCTTTGACATGGTATCGTATTGTCAACTTACGATAGCTCTTGTTTACTTGACGGTAATGGCGGCCGAGTTAAAAAGAGTACCTACGATAACATGCCAATGGCAACATGGTTGGTTACCCAGTAGAATAGAGACCTTGGAGTAAGTAATGTTAAATGAACGTTAAGACATTTATTGAATATATAAAGTGAGATAAGACTTCTTAATTCGAGAAACGCTTTTATTGTAGGTATACTTACAATGATCACATTTTGTGATTGCGAGATTATCAAAATCTAAATCTGTATCCGGTGAATTTGTTGACACTTAAAACGCTGGGCAGAGTATTTGAAATAAAATTATTTTTCACTTAAATATATTTTGTTATTTTTTTAAGTTAAGGAGAAGGCACACGAGCACTCAGGCCACCTGATGGTAAGTGGAATCTGAGACCCATAGACATTTGAATTGTCAAGACTATAATCCTAAGACCTCAAATGCGTTGCCAACCCTGAGGACTAAGATGGAATGCGTCTATGCCAGTAATTTCACCGGTTGTCTTGTCCCCACACCGGAACACAACAATGCGAACACTGTTGCTTGGCGGGTGGTGGTTGTACAATAATTAATGTATACAAAAACTAATTATAAACATATGTTTTTTTTATAACAAGGAGAAGGCAAACGAGCACACAGGGCTGGGATTTTACATAGTAATAAATCGTCTTTGACGTGTTTCCGTATTGTCAACGTTTTGATAACCCTTATGTAATTTACAATAATGGCGACTGTGACATAAACGTTTCTGAAACACGTCAAACGCGATATCGTCATAACGCAGTAAAATAGAGGCCCAGGTCTACGTTTGACTACGTTTAATGTAGTCCAAATGAACCATAATTGCAGTGAGGAAAACCGGCTTTGTTTTACATTTTTTGCATACTTATACAAAATACTACCGTGACATGTATAGGAATGGTCATGTAATAAAATGCATTGTAAATGTGAGCGCGGAAGCCAAATAAGTAACTCGCTGCAGCTCCACTTAGGTGTCAAACACCTTCGCTCGCTTATTACGCGTTGCATTTAAGTATGTATATTGCTGGCTTCGATTCGATACTCAATACGTCAATGCCTAAGTTATATTTACATTCATAGATACATAACATCACGCCTTCATGCCCAGAGTGGGGTAGGCAGAGCTACAAAAACACCAACAAACTCTAAAAAGACTTGTTGATAATTCTGTAACCACATTTTGCACAATAAGATGTTAACTAGTGTATTAGTGACAGGTTGCAAGCCCATCGCCTAACAGTGCTACAAGCCTTACAAGTTATATTTTCGTAAGACCCGGTATTCCATAAGAAGCACATACTCAAGACAAATTAGTTATAATTTTATTTTTTACGAGGATAAAGTTTGAAATGAACTTTTGTTTCAAAGTTGAAGATGGCATTTAAGAGCAAAGGCAATTGACCTTTATTTCCTTCTAAGAAGATTCAAATTCCCACTCACAAAAATCTCCCTGATTGTGGTATGGAGGCCTCACGAGGTTTTAAACACTCTGTACCCCTAAAGTATTGATCGTAAACTACAAATGCATAAAATCTATTTTGTAGGAAATTGTATGTAGAAATTTTTGTCACAAGTAATAATAATGCTATTCGTACAGATTCGAGAGCAAAAACCTAAAAAAGGGTTCTTCAACTCTCCCTTTACCCTTCACCTTCATCACACTCCCCTCGACTAGAGTTTTAGTATATTTATCTGGACATCTTTAGATAAGTATAAGTAACTGTAAAAAATTATAATACTACACCAATTATTTTCCCAGATTACCTATATTGATGATTTAAAAGGGCTTAACCTTTTCAACGCTATGTCAAATACAAAACCAGAGCGAATGTCAACTTTGCGTCATAGATACTCAGGTCTATTTTGCACTGTCAATCATGACGGAAATATCCGTCAATGGCGTTAAAAAAAGGACGAAATATTCTGTCACTTAATATGATTCCTTGTCTGTGTGTATTACTTCCTAGTCATGTTATAAATAAAAACTAAAATAGATATTATAGTATGCTCATAAAATGGGAACACCTCAAAATTCCGAATATTCATTTGTCTTGACTTGCCATCGAAGCTAGGGGTCCTGGGTTCAAATCCCGGTAAGGGCAGATATTTATTTGACGAGCACGAGTATTTGTTCCTGAGTCTTGGATGTTGTCTATGTATTTAAGTATATATTTCTCTATATAAGTAAGTTTATCGTTGTCTAGTACCCACAGTACAAGCCTAGAGCTTAGTTTGGGACTAGGTCAATTTGTGTGACATTGTCCTGTGATTATTTATTGAAGTTTCATATTTCCGAAAGCTATGTTACGTTGCAGCTATTTTAAATAAAATGCAAAATTTTGTTGCTATACGTAGGTTAGGTTATATTTGATTTATAAGCGATATAAAAAAATAAAGTCTTGTATAAAAAAATGCATTCGGAATTTTGATCAATTCGGAAAATAATTTTGACTCTTCGGAATTGTGTAGCGTACCCTCATAAAATGTATACTTCGATGACCTTATATTTTACTGTTACGTGATAGAAAATGACAAAACAGGTAGGTACTTTAGATAAAACAGATTTATACGTAGTGTCTCTATAAATAATATAACAGGTAGAGAAAGAAATTACATGATTGTAGCATATATAGTGCATTTTCTATGACAGTTCAAACGTGTAATTACCAATACAAACCTATGCTTACTATATGGATTTCTTAAGTGCTCATCATATAGAGGCGTAACTCGACACGCGAGGATGAACACCGACACCCTAGTGTACGCTTACACTGTATTTACTATTTATTGTGCAAGCAAACGCAAAACCGATATAATTACTCAAAGTGTACATTAAGGGTAGCAATCAATCTTTTTTACACCGGAAGTTTGTGTATTAGATATAAAACAAAAACAACAATTTAACATAAATGTAACTAACACGGATTCATCAAATAATATATTATAATCGATACTAATTATTATGAAAAAGCCATGGGCCCAAATGATATACAGGTATGAGGTTGACTTTATTCTTCAATAAGTTGTTGCATGAAGGAGCGATCCCACAAGTATGGTGCAATAGTTCGCTAGTACCCATCTTCAAGAATAAAGGTGATGTACAGGACTGCAACAACTATCGAGGGATAAAGCTCATGTCACATAGTATGAAGGTATGGGAGAAAATAATAGAGAAAAGATTGCGTGAGGAGACTGAAATTACCCCAAACCAGTTTGGGTTTATGCCAGCTCGAGGAACAGTGGACGCCATATTTGCACTCCGCCAATTGTGCGAGAAGTACAGACGTGCACACAAGAACTTGCACATGGTGTTCATTGATCTGGAGAAAACGTATGATAGGGTACCTCGGAATGTCTTGTGGTGGGCCTTGAAAGTGAAAGGAATGCCCGGAAAGTATGTTGAGTTAATCTGTGATATGTACAGTCAATCCTGTACCTACGTCCGGTCGGCTGCTAGCAACACCGACGAGTTCAGTGTTGCGGTAGGCTTGCACCAGGGGTCGGCTTTAAGTCCTTACCTCTTCCTGTTGATTATGGACGCTCTGACGTCGGAGATACAGGAAGAGGCACCCCGGTGAATGCTATTTGCCGATACCATTGTTCTTGTTGGTGAAGATGGACCTGAGATCCAGAGCAGATTGGAAAAATGGAAACTGAAACTGGAGAATGTTGGCTTGAAAAGCAGCAGAACCAAAACAGAGTATATGTTCTGCGATTTCGGCGGTCTCTCCAGTTCTGAGGCCATAGCGCTTGATGGCGCGCTCCTCCCAGTCTGCTCCGACTTTCGGTTCACTTGTGCAAAGCGATGGCGAAGTAGATCGGGCTGTTAAGCACAGAATTAACACTGGATGGATGAAATGGCGGCAGGTCACGGGAACAATCTGCGACTGCCGCATTCCCCTTAAACTTAAGGGGAAGATTTTGTAAAACAATGGTTAGACCTGCTGTCTTGTATGGATCAGTATGTTGGGCCACGAAAGGAATTAATGAAAGGCAATTGCATGCAGCTGAAATGAGAATGCTAAGGGGGATGTGTGGTGTTAAGCGAATGGATAGAATAAGAAATGAGTATATAAGAGGAAGTCTGAAAGTGACACCGGTGACTGAAAAGTTGTGTGGAAATCGTTTATCATGGTATGGGCATGTGATGCGGAGGAATGAGGAAAATATCGTTTGGAAAGTTTTAAGTATGAATGGCTATACGAGTAGGGGAAGACCAAAGAAACGATGGATGGACTGTGTGAAAGATGATATGGCTAGAAAGGGAGTGACTACTGAGATGGCGACTAATAGAGAAGTATGGAAGAAAAAGACATGTTGCGCCGACCCCAAATAAGTTGGGATAAGGACAGGAGAATGATGATTAATTATTATGAATGTGAAAGTAACTCTGTCTGTTTGTTACGCTTTCACGGCTAAACCTGAACCAAATTCGAATAAATTTGGTATGGAGATAACTGAGGACCCTGCTTATGAAGCTAGCGGTCCTGGGTTCAAATCCCGGTAATGGCAGATATTCGTGTGATGAGCACGAGTATTTGTTCCTAAGTCTTGGATGTTTTCTATTTATTCAAGTATATATTTCTCTGTATAAATAAGTTTATCGTTGTCGAGTACCCATAGTACAAGGTCTGAGCTTAGTTTGGGTCTAGGTCAATTTGTGTGACATTGTCCCGTGATATTTATTTATTTATTACTATGCCATTATTTATTTGCCTTTCTTTGTTTCAGAGGATTTACGGAGAATCAAAGCTAACAACAGAGAATACAATGCGCAGTTTCGCTATGCAGTAAGTGAAGCTAATTAATATTATGAATGTAACAGGGTCATTTTGGTTGTTTACCTCTTGTAAAATCCTCCTTAATAACGGCAAGGGATGAATGTGATTTTTTGCGTAGAAATTAATGCGATCCTAAATACGAAGCATACTTTCTTTCACCAATCTTGGGAGCAGCGATAAATTCTACTTCGAACAGCGATAACATAATTTGATAATACTTGCGTACGTTTTGTTTTATGTTTAGTGGTGATCAGCATTTAGCATATCTTAATAACCACTTCAAAATGTTATCAATGTCTACAAGGACAAGTTATCAAGTCCCCCTTAACGTGTTTTGGTACTTGCTTACAAAGTTAAGTATTTATTTCATTACGAAACGTAATATCAATTAAATGCTTATGTCGTTCTTAACTGTTGATCTTAATTCAAGAGTTAAAGCATAATTATGCATTATTCATGAACATAACCTTTTCTAGCTAGACATTATATTCCATTCATCGATTGAGATTTTTATATAATAGTCCAATTGAATGTTGAATAACAGCAGTAGTTAATGCGACCGTGTTTTCTATAGAAATTAGAAAAAAACTTAGAGGTAAAACAAAATGTAATAGTCGAGATGGTGTCACTTATCTGATATTTTTGTACGTTGTTTGCAGTAATAAATACATATGTGAGTAATTAAATTTAATCACTGTGATACACACTAGTGACCAAGCTCTTTAAATAAAGGTTTTAAAAGAAAGGCGACATTCCAGAAAAATTGATAGTTGCCGAGGGAATACCGATAAAAGACTACTTTAAATATCAGGGGACAAATTGATCTAGTACCAAATTTAGCTCTAGGCTTGTTATGAACTAATGCTACTAATGATACCGAATGCTTTCCTATTGTAATAAAAGTAGGTTGAACTAATATATAAACATCTGCCATTGTTCCAGAACAACTACATCAAAACGTCAAAGTACTCCATTATAACGTTTCTGCCGCTGAATTTGCTGGAGCAGTTTCAGCGGCTAGCCAACTTCTACTTCCTGTGCCTGCTGGTGCTGCAGCTGATCCCCGCGATCTCCTCGCTGACGCCCATCACCACCGCCATCCCGCTGATCGGGGTGCTCGCGCTCACAGCCGTCAAGGACGCATACGACGACTTTGTAAGTGTTGCTGCCCTTTATCATTACAAATGCTCGAGCTGGCGTGACTCGATCTTGTGAGGGATGGTCTATCATTTTTTAACATGTGTGTATGTGTATTTGTTGATATTTATAGGTAAATGGTTGTAAGGGAAATATGAGGGAAGGCCTTTGCTAATCATTGGGACATTATTAAATATGCCATTTAAAAAGGTATTTATTAGTTTAGTTGCATCTTTATTGAGAAAAAGTTACTTAGTCCGTGTTTTAAATAATAAATTCAAGTCTACATGTTAACTTCACTCCTGGGATGCCCAACATACAGGCTCAGCCTAGTTTAGGAACCACCGCAAATTACACTTAAGGAATATGTAATCTTTTGGATAATCAATTACTCTTATTCTTATTCCTTATTCTTAATAATAATGTTATCCAGCACTGCGCTCAAAAATATCTGACACGCTCTTATAATAGTCCCTTGTAATAGTTACGTGTCAGTTATTTTTGAGCGCAATGTTTGATGAACTATATTATTCCTGGTGACTAGCTAAATATCAGAGGACAAATCGGGGGTCGAATTTATTACTGTTGTTAACTGGCGGAAAGGCCATTATAACCTTTATAATTAGTGCGAAGGAAAATATTTTTATCTAAATCATTTATACATTAACCATAATGGACACCGGGGGACGAATTTACTTTTGATAACAAGCGGAAGGTCATTTGAATCTTTGTTATTACATATTGCTACTATGTTAACTATCTTTTTATTTATAATAGGCCACATATTATAAATAAATAGAGACCACCGTTCACCGTTACCCTTTTTGTTTATACGGTTTTTGCAAGCTAGCATTTTTTGCAAATTTGGCAGTTTTCCCGTTATTCACGCATAAAAATAGAGAAATATATTTTTACGATGCATATTTTTTGCTGGTACATATTATTTTATCGAAATCTTTCAACTAATTTATCACATCAAGAGTAAATTTTTTTTGGTAGTCGCAGGTAACCTACGTAATGATTGTTTAAAATATCTTGAAATCATCATGAAATTCGATGAAATTGTAAAATCAATGAAGTGAAATTCGAGCTATTTGCTATTTAAAAAAGCTTTAGTAAAATGTAGGTACGTTACGTATTTTTAGATTTTGGCACATATTTTTCCATTTATTTCGTACCAATAGTTGTAAAACATGCAATAATAATAGATATTCGTGCAAGTTATGCAAAAAATCAATCCCCTTACTAAAAAAAGTCTCAAGTATTCATTAAATTAGTCGTTGCACTGGAGACTACGCCAATCAAGCGACTAGTGGCGTGGCCTCTTACCGGTGGCACTTGTGGCTGAGTGTGCACTGGCTTTAGGACGAAATATATAGCGCAAAGGAAAGACAAGTAACCAACCACTACAATATTGCAAATGACGACATTGAGTCATGTAAATGAAATGATGAAATGTAAATAATATAAATGTAGTCTGTCTGCATGATGAATAGATAATCATAGAATGATCTAGTTTTACATAAGTCGTTATTGCCTATGTGCCATTCCGTGATTCATGTATTGCACACCTATCAGCTCCGATGCTATGGAAACTACCCAATGCATTCGTGTGGAGAAGCGGCCAAGGACGGAGCACACATAATTCTATAGACACGCTAGAAAAAGCTATTGATATGTGCAATTTATGTGTAGGTGAAGATAAATGGAACAAACTGAGTGTTCGCATCCTCTCGATAAAATAACTGACATAATGTAAAGCAAGCCTGTTCTAAATTTAATTACTTGCTGGTAAGCGTTAAATTGAAGCAGTAAACGTGCCTTTTGTCTTTATGGTTTCTAGTTTCTACACGTCAGTAATTGTGTGTTGTACTTACGATAGCAAAATCACTTTCAATAGCGCTTTCATTGTATGTTTTAATGTTTGCGTGTTTGCGTACGGGAAACAAGAGATTTTGTTCATCAGCTCGTCGCGACGCCGGCATGACGTAATATTCAAATACATTCCGAATACGAGCCATTAGTCATTAGTCACCGGCCGAAGTAGCCTACGCTGAATCGTCAACAGTTCACATTAACTGGGAGCCAGTGAACCGCGAATGTAAACATTACCAGCACTCATGTCTTACTTGGATTAGGATGTGGCTGACCACCAGAAATACGAGTATGAAACGTGAGTCGCCGAATTGATAAGAAATTACTAAGAAAAAAATACTCACAAACGCAAGCTTTATGCTTTCAGTACGTGTGCAATGAATGATTCGGCCATTGTTACATTATCGTGTCCTTTATTTCGACTAAAACTTGCGTGCTTGCTATCAAAGTAAAAGCAATCTACATTCATTGTCCCTTTAGTGACTCGTTTGTGGCATAATATTGTTACATGTTCTAGTATAATAAGGACCGTATTGTTAATTATGGAAACAAGTTTGAATTGCTCTAAAAAAAAAGTTACAATATTTTGTCTTTTCTGTCATATGTCAATCTGTTAAGCATACAGTCAAGTGTTAAAACTTAATATAAAATATTGTATAATTCGTATACATTGCAAGATGAAGGGTCTCTCAGAGAAAAAACGACATTCAATTGTGACCAAATACTGTAAAGAATCAGGTATAACTATGAGAAAGATTGCTTCAGAAGAAGGGGTTAGCCTGAAAGCTGTTTACAATACGATAAAAAGGTTTAGTATGAATAATAATTTAAAAGATTTACCTGATCGATGTAGAAAACGAGGCCCTTCATTGCCTAATTTGGACAAAAAGATATGCGAATATTTTTCTCAAAAAAAGAGATATCGATTCGGGATTTTGCGAAAAAATGTCGTACTTCTATTGCAATGGTTCAGCGTGCCAAGGACGTAACTTGCAGTAACTTGCTTGAAACGTATAAAAAGCAAAAACAGCCTAAACGCAGCAAAACCCAGGAGTCTTCTGTCAAAACTCGGGCTCGGAAATTGTACGACCAAATTTTAACTAAAAATGAACAATGTATTATAATGGACGATGAAACCTATGTCAAACTTGACTATAAAACCCTACCTGGACCACAGTTTTACACCGTAATAAAAGGTACGAAGGTCTCTAAAGACGACAAATCCATTTTTTGCGAGAAATTTGGGAAAAAAGTGATGGTTTGGCAAGCTATTTGTTAATGCGGCATGAAAACGTCTCCGTTTTTCGTAACAGGAAACTTAAATTCGGATGTGTACAAGAAGGAATGCCTTCAAAAACGGGTACTACCACTCATTCGAAAGCACAGGAGTCGTACATTATTCTGGCCTGATTTAGCTGCGTGTCACTATGCTCGCCATGTGTTGAACTGGTATCGAGAGAATAATGTCGAATTTGTCGCGAAATCATTAAATCCCCCGAATTGCCCTGAGATCAGGCCCATCGAGAAATTTTGGGCTCTGATGAAGGCAAAGCTACGAAAACAAGCTAAACCAACCGATAACATGGACCAATTAAAAAAAGACTGGATCCCTACCCACAAAACTTTCAAAACAGTCGATGTCCAAGGGCTAATGAAGAGCATCAAAAGCAAAGTGAGGAAACTGGCAAAGGGGATCAATAAATAACTAAAAGTAGTTTTTATGGTTCACTTTGAAGATCTAAGAATCGCGTAGTTTAAGTTTTTTTTTTGTAATAAAAAGTATTTATACAGATTACACCATTTTATTTGTTTCCATAATTAACGATACGGTCCTTATTAGTCTTGATGTGAAATTAGAAAATAGTTTGTGGTGGAGATACATTTTCTTGTATATAAATAGGCGTTCAGTTAGATGGTTTAAGCATCTTCTTTACGTTACATAGTATAAAACAAAGTCTCTTTCCGCATTTGTGTCTTTCTGTATATCCGCTAAATCCTCCTAAATACGCAACGGATATTTATAACGGATTATGGGGTTTTAGCTAACAGTTAGATAATTTTTCACCGTAGGTTATGTATAATAAATTCTGGTTGATGTACGTGTGATACAGAAAACACACATACCTAAACCCAAACGAAGCGAGAGCGGATCGCTAGATGCGTATAAAGTGCTCATAAGTGTCGGTCGTCTGCACTCAATTATCCTTGTACTCTAATGTCATGTTACGTAAAGAAACCAGGTATTATAATGATTTATTGACCGCTTGTGTATGTGCTGCCGTTATTACGGCCTTGTTTCTGATTTGACCTTGTCCGAATCAGTATTTTGAGGTCAGGTCAGAAGATCGTCCCCAATCGTTTGACTCAATCGATACCTGGTAAATATATCACGGGAACATTTTGTTTACGTGAAAAAGCAGGCTCAACGAGGCTAGACGAGGTCACTCGTGTTAACGTAAGTTTAGGTAATCTCGTAAACAATTTACAGAAACTGGATGTTTCTTTTCATCTGTGTACTATTTGGCAGTCACAACAAAGACAAGATAAAGTGCCACACGTATGTTGACTTAATGAAAATTATTTGCCAAAAGGTGTTATGTTACGAAGCAACAACATTATATTATAACAACATTTTACTGTACACTGTTAACAATGTCCACTAGACACATAGTTTCTTCAACTTCTTGAGTGTATTGTTTTGTATCCACACGTGACGTAATCGTTAGGCCTTACTTTACCACACATCAGTGGTTGAACACTCGTCGTTCATCCAACATGCCATGACTCTTATATCGAGGTAAAGTGAAGTGCTTCACTGTCACTACTCCATTCATTTACAATTGTAACTCAATAGACAGCTCCTTAACAACTCTTTAAAAGTACTATTTATAACACATTCCATCGCGTTTCCGCTCGTACATGAACATAGTAATGCAATGCAAAAGCATTACTATTATCTATATTAAATGGTCGCCTTCGTACCTTTAGCATGTAACTTATACTAATAGTCTAATCTCTCTCTCTTTAAGGCTTGTATGAGTTCTTGACATGTATTTTTCTGCCAGCGGACATACTGATTCGTAATCTTTGCAGTACAAGTAATCCTTAGCATAAGTGGGTTAAATATCGTAATAAGTCTCCTTTAACTTGTAGCCTCCTAGCAGTCGTAGCAGACTCGCGATTAAAAATAAAACCGATATCTAGTGGTTTATTGCGTAAAAGATACGTAAATATACTATTTCCGGTATACGACCGTTTTGTTTGATGATTTGCTCGGCGTCACCATTTTCGAATCATTCGTCATTTTATAGAAGCGTATTTATATCTAAACTAAGCTAATTTGTTTCCAGCAACGTCATCAAAACGACTCTCAAGTGAACCACCGGCGCGCGAAGACACTCCGCAATGGCAAACTGGTGGAGGAGAAGTGGGCATCGGTGCAGGTGGGGGACGTCATCCGGCTGGAGAACGACCAGTTCGTGGCCGCCGACATCCTGCTGCTCAGCACCTCGGAGCCCAACGGGCTCTGCTACATCGAGACCGCCGAGTTGGACGGGTAAGTGCTGTGACTGAATTAACGAGAACTAATGCATTTTTTTTCTATTTTCTAATAATTTATTTACTGATTTCATAGATCATTTAGTGTTCTTGCTTTAATATTTATTACAATCCTATTATGTTGCATGACTTTCCCCAATCCGCTCTCTCATATAGGCACTTTAGCGGTTGGGAGTCCCTTATCTAGTCTAGATACAAACCGCATAGTTCGCATGCTTTCAACTTGATTGCTCATTTAATTAAGTTGCTTTGTGACTTTTGGTAAAGTCATAGTATATAAGTAATTAGTTGTTTTGGTAAGTATGTTTATTTTTGTTTTCTTTCAGAGAGACGAATTTAAAATGTCGCCAGTGCCTTGTGGAGACGGCCGCCATGGGCCAGGACGACGCACAATTGGGCGCCTTCGATGCAGAAATTATATGCGAGACGCCCAACAATCTACTTAATAAGTTTGATGGTGGATATTTTTTTAATTAACTATTTTTTGCGGCTACAAATATTATTAGGTACGTGTCTACTTTGGCAAGTAAAATATTTATACGAGTTTATTGGAGGGGCTATACATAAGTACTAAGTAAACTTCGTAAAGCACAGGGTCAAGTACCTTATCGCCTTCAACATAAGTGATCTCATGGATTCTTAAACTGATGTTGTCTAGTCACACTTACATCATAGACATAATAAGTTTCTTTTTTTGTCTATTAGGCGTGGGCTATGAGATACCAGCTCGGCCATAAAGCGTTCGCTTCGACTCAAATAACAAGGTGCAAGGTATTATTCATTAGCCTGATTGACCGAGAACTAGATTTATTAGAGGCCTCTTCGACGCGTAGATCGGCCGAGCCGGCCAGTTGATTTGTTTCTATTTAGGTCGCCAATTCGCAAATTGGTTTTAATTAAACAGCGTTGGCTGTTTTTATCTTTTTTTATGAAGGGAATCGATGTCAAGTGGGACGCGTAAACGTACTGATGTCATGTTGCGCGCTAATAGCAGTGTGTTTATGGAAATCAACGGTTTTACCCCGGACAAATACTCTGAATAGAAATTCAGGGGAAATGTAGTTGACTAATCATACAAACATTTTACCCGTTTCTTTCCTGGAATTTACTACTAAAGCAATCGTTTTTAGTAACAGCTTAGTTTTTTTTTAATTTGTGTGTCAAAACGAAATTACGAAAAAATGGAAGGGATAGGTTGTTATGGTATGAGGTTGTCATGAGGAGTTTTGATTATGATTATGGAGGGTTATAAAGCAAGAGGAAGGCATAAAAAGAGATGGATAGATTGTGTGTAGAGTGACATGAGAAAGAAGGAGTGAACGCTGAGATGACGGCTAATACAGATGATTTGGATAAAGGCAAGGAGATGATTATGATGTGATACGTAATTACGATTACAACTTGGTTTGTTACTTAACGTAGTAAAGATAGTAATTTAAATTGCCTATTTCAGGAGATAAGAGAACTACGTCATGAGCGTAAACTTTTGTTCCGAGGTTAAGTTGCCCGTTTTGCTTGGGCATAGCTCAAAAGCCTCAGCGGAAAGTTCATATACTTGCTAAGTTTTAAACATGTAATATTTCCTCTTAATGATCGTTGGGATTGTATCAAGTTGATGTAGGTTCGTTCACCCGTATTTAGCAACAGTGCTTGCATTTGCGAAACGACGGGACGAGCTATCGCGAATCATTTTCATATGACGAATGAGAAATTTCTATTTTCGCTTAAAGCTCATTTAAAGGAACGGTAAAGAAAGCACGTTAAGGGGGCACCGAGCTTTTTGCGCTCATTAACTTTAGGTATTTTATGCACTCCGTGTATGTGTGCGTATCGCACACCAGCAAGGAGCGAGCTGGAGCCATGCGCCGGCCGCGCGCCGCGCCTGCCGAGCCGTGCGCCGATCCACTAGGCGCGGAGGTTGCTAGTGTTGCTACCAATGTTTACAAAATAAAAAAACATAATCGATTCCGAATACTTTTATTAAAATATTCACTATAAGAAGTTAAAAACTTTTTTCAGCCTTTTTAAATTGGTTGTTTACTGTCGGTAGGCAAGGTAGGATTGAATTACTTGTACCTATTAGGTACAGTCAAATCACGAGATTGTTGAGCCACTCTAGAACCCTCTCACAGATAGATAGATAATTTTTAATTAATGTCGTTTGTACAACTAAGGTGTATTTAGCTAGTGTTAAGTTATTTATAATATTTATTGGGCAATTGTTCGGCTAAAGAGAATAAATCATAAGTAAAAGCCGTACATGTTCCAATCGGCCATCTTCCCTCTCCGAAGGTTACCGGGAGAAAGAACCCTTTCATAGAAAGTTGACGGTAAATTTTGACGTAAATAATTTATTTTGCGTGACTTGACGCTGTCATTAGGACAGAGTTCTGGTGGTGGCTCAACAACCCCGTGATTTAATTTGACTGTATATTGAAATGAAATAAAACATAATTACCTTTATTGACAATATTCTAAGCACAAACTAAAGTGAACTTAATACCTAATGTAAAGTAATAGAACGGCTAAGTAGGGCAAAAATCCCAGTCATCGACCCTTTCTTCAAGTTATTATTTTTAACTGACTTCAAAGAAAAGGAAGTTCTCAGTTTGACCTGTATGTATGTATGTATGTTTGTCCGCGATTATCTCACGTTTGGCTGAACCGATTTTAATGCGGTTTTCAGAAAAGTATTTGTTTCACATAGGAGAAGGTTTTGGTATTTTAACCGTCTTTAAAAAAAGGGTCTTAGTTTGACCCTTATGTACGAATGTTTATCCATGATTATTTCCGCAAAAACTTCAATGTCTGATTCTGATCACTATAAAGTATAAAATTAAATTGATGTTTTAAAAAACTAAAAACTTAAAGCTGCTGTATCAATCACATATTTAGAAGTTCCTACTTAATGTTTGTATGTATATAATGTAATGAATAATGTACGCAGGTATCTTTAGAAAAAAATATTAGGACATAAGAAACAACAATAATCAATATCGGATTTTACTTCACGGCATTATTTTGTCTGTGTGAGTAAGCAATGTCATTGTCTATTTCTCCATCCACTGAAAGACAAGAAATTTGGTCCATTGGCATCCTGTAATAAAACAGAACGTTTTGATTTAACTATAATTTATTTATTAACAGAATTATATTTTGGATGAAATTTTGTAATCCTCATTCTATAAAAATAATTCGTATTTGGGACTTACAATTCCATTGTGTGGTAAATTTTATAATCGATGTCAACCAATTAATTTACTCTGTAAATTGAAAAAATATAAAGATAATGTGGAAATTCATACTAAATTTATTAAAATGTTTTCCTATACACCTCTTACTATTTTTACGCATACCTCACCGGTTCATTAGGTACCTTAACTCTTCGCTTTGTAGCGAAGTGCCAACAACTGGAACATTAACCCTATAAATAAAAAAATATGAATAATTTTGCAATTTTACTCATTTGTTGAAATATAGTTGTTAGGTACTGAGTATACTTACGGAGTATTCTCTTTGTCTTCAGATTTCTGGAGATGTCTTGCTCTAGAAATATTGAAACCATCCCAAGAAGTAACAATATTATATTATTAATTATAGTAAAAAAAAACTCGGGTCGTTCTAAAAAGCCTGTTTTGCCTGTAAATGTGTTTTTTTAGCTAAACTATTTTTATATCTTGGTAAATATTCACCATAGAAGTGTATTTTTTATATATCTACTAATTGAAAGAACTTCGCGTGTTGTTTAAAATTACTTGTGTAAATAAACCAATTTTGGCCCAAAAAGACATCAAGACTACAACTAAACGATTACAAAGTCTTAGTAATACAAATCGATACATCTCGAAAATCAGTCTATGTTGCTACCGATTTATTTTCTCCTCCCTTAGCGTGGCATTTTGACAACTGTCAAATCAGGTTTCTTAGAACGACTCCACTATCAGTAGGTTTACGATTTTAACTTACTTCATTTCTTCACGCAAGCGTTTAGCATTGTGCTTTTGCCAACCCCTTCTCTTCCTTTTTTTGGTTGTGTTTGTTCCCCATTTAAAATAAAGTGAATAATCACAAAAATCGCGATAAACGCAACCAACCAACAAACGACACAGCCTCCACGTCCGACGGCTGAAGCAGGACTAATGCGGACATGGGGGAAACGTGACGGCTCTGGCTAAAATGGACGAAACGCGTGCGATTTTAGGTATTTCCTTCATATTAGTAAAATAAAAACACATTTTAAAAATGTAAAGTGTAGACGTTATAGAAGACGTGTAGTTTTGTTGTAAATCCAAAACTGATGATCTTCCGTGAAGTAATTACGCCGTACTAAGTGTTTATTTTGTTATGTAGAGGTATCTTTAAAACAAAATTCTATCGAGGCAAGTACAAGTAATCGTGTTTCTAAAGTGTATGATAAATAGAGTGATTCCTTAAATATCTTACATATGAATTGCCTAACTAAAGCTTCAGTAAAAACAATGCAGCAGGCGATCAAACGAACGCATTTTTTTCATAATTACGTATCGTTGCCTCGGCGCACTCTTATGGAGATGTATGGTGGAATGATGACAATTGATTGATTGGTTACTCCCCAGGCACATTGCGGGCGCGACAGCACGTATCCCCTAGATGTGTTTTGACTGGTGATAATAGTGATTGATCGACTGATTGATTGATTGGTCCCCAGGGACGCTGAGCTGGCGCGACGCCACGTACTCGCTGGACAACGACAAGGTGCTGCTGCGCGGCTGCGTGCTGCGCAACACCTCGTGGTGCTACGGCGTCGTGGTCTTCGCCGGCAAGGACACCAAGCTAATGCAGAACTCCGGCAAGACCAAGTTCAAGCGCACCAGCATAGATAGGCTACTTAATTTTCTTATTATAGGGGTAAGTAGTTTTGTATAGCATAGTGAAGGCCAACGAGCAAAACAGGCCACCTGAGTGGGATCTGAGACCCATTAACATTTGGGTAAGGTCCAAAAAGTTGGGCACTAATAACTAACTAAAGCAATTAAATTTTCTATTAAACTTTTCTGTTGTGCGACGAAAATCATCCATACAATTACAACGGAACTTTTTCGCCTTCGTGCTTTGTATAGGTAACTTCGCTTAACTATGATCCCTGGTATGGAGACCTTATCCGTTCTAAGGTTGTCTGGAAGAGATCGCTAATCAGCGATAAGACCGCCTGTTGTTTACCGGGGCCTTTTAAATTGTGCTATTTCTCTGTAATGTTTTTTATTGTATTGTATTGTCCAACTTTTTGGTCCTCACCATTTGCATTGTTAAGACTACAATCCTAAGACCGCGAATGCGTTGCCAACCGAATGCCTTTATGCTAGTTATTTCACAGGTTGTCAAATCCCAACTAATAAATTACAACAATGCGAACACTGCTGTTTTGCGGTGGTCTAAAGGATACGATGGTGGTAGCGATCCGGACGGACCCTGCACAAGGTCCTACCACCACGAAATAAATAATTTGTCCTACTAGCTTTTATCCGCAACTTCGTCTTCGCTGAAGTCGTTTTATCAGGAATAAAATGAACCACATGTCCGTTTCCGTATAAACTATCTTTGTACCGGGTAATTTAAGAACAATCGGTTGATGCGGCACAAACAAACACCATGTCGTATTCATTATATTACTGAACTGGCTGCTACTCGCCTTGGCAAAGAATGTTATGGTTAGAGCAGTAAGTTGTGCACTCCTTTCGGTGATGGAACTTGGACGGTCGCTTTTAATAATCCTCTTATTCATAAAGCTTTTATTTACTGTATAAAAGAAAGACACTGCCACTATTCACAATTGCGGGTTTCTTGGTAATTCATTATGAGGTAAAAAAAACAATGAATATGCGAATTTAATAAATTCGTCATTATTTTCGCGAATTCACGGCGTTATATGCAAATGGTTGTATAATTACAACTAAATGATGACAGTATAATTTAAATGTAAACTTATCATTTGGGTATGTCCAGGCATTTCGCACATCGACCGCGAGCGCTCACGCCCACAGCTTGCGGTTATGACACGCCACACAATGGGGCAATGATATTTCTGTAAATTTCTTCTGTCTGTTCTGTGGTATGTTTTTGGTGTACAATGTACACTTTTGTAATTTTATCGAAGCTTATTTGATACTCACAATATTTAAATTCCATCCTATTGTTTAATCCTTTCTTCTCTAGGTCGATTTTAACGTAAAACAAAAAAAGGTACTACTGCACTCTTGTCAAGCACCCTGTGCAGGGTCCGTCCGGATCGCTACCACCATCTTATCCATTAAACACCCGCCAAGCAACAGTGTTCGCATTGTTGTGTTCCGGTGTGGGGATAAGACAACCGGCGAAATTACTAGCGTAGAGGCATTCCATCTTAGTCCTCAGGGTTGGCATCGCATTTGAGGTCTTAGGATTATAGTCTTGAGAATTCAAATGTATATGGGTCTTAGATTCCACTTACCATCAGGTGGCCTGAGTGCTCGTGTGCCTTCTCCTTAACATAAAAAAAAGGATTGTCAAGGGGTTATAAACAATCAGTTGACATGTGTGTGTTGTGTTTCAGATAGTGTTCTTCCTGCTGTCAATGTGCGTGTTCTGCACGGTGGCGTGCGGTGTTTGGGAGTGGCTGGTGGGGCGGCACTTCCAGGTGTACCTGCCGTGGGACTCGCTGGTGCCGGCCGAGCCCGCGCCCGGCGCCGTCGTCATCGCCTTCCTCGTCTTCTTCTCGTACGCTATCGTCATGAACACCGTCGTGCCCATCTCGCTCTACGTCTCTGTCGAGGTCAGTCTACTTACCATGCTTTTCAAGTCGGTTGCAGCACAGGTACCTGAACGGTCTAGGTGGTTAACACTTTACCTCCTTATCATATAGGGTGGAAAGTTGAGATGGAAAGCAATAAGGGCAGCCACTAGATTCCATCCTGCTACGCGAAAATGCTCTAAGGAAAACTTAAAACTAACTTTTAAAGTGATGACACTCGACATTCACAGATTTTTGTAAAATGAAGTTGCCACCTAAGAATATCGAAGGCCCACCTTTTACCATATAAAACTAAATTCACTCTCGTTGTTACAGGTGATAAGGTTCGCGCAGAGTTTCCTCATCAACTGGGACGAGAAGATGTACTACGATAAGACCGGCACCGCGGCCAAGGCGAGGACGACCACGCTGAACGAGGAGCTCGGTGCGGATACAATATAATTAAGTCATTGACGTCGTTGTACAATAGACATATGCGATATTAAATGGTGTTTTCTGTTAAAGGTTGTAAAGTTTATTTGGTAAAATAAGTGATTGAAGTATTGTCCGAATTCGATGTTAAAGGTTTAATATAGTTGACGCTGACAGGAACCATTGACTTGTAGATGCAATTGTAGAAAAGATTTTTGATTGAAAACCCAAATTCCACTCAACAGAGAATAAATTATGTTATGTATGATTTTAGGTCAAATTCAATACATTTTCTCGGACAAGACGGGCACCCTGACGCAGAACATAATGACGTTTAACAAGTGCTCGATTGCGGGCGTCTGCTACGGCGACGTCGTCGACGAGCACACGGGCGAGGCCATCGAGCTCAGCGAGGTATTTATCCACCCGACCGACTCACTCTCTTACAATCCACATAGATTTTTATCTCTCAATCATAAGACGTAGCCGAGCACTTGGATCATTATAGAAATCACTAGCATGTATGTGATTCATCTTAATATTGCAACAGCACAGCAAATTCCAGCTGGCACGCCTTAAGCGTTCACAGTTTGTTTTGCATGAAGTTTGAGTTTCACAATTTTAAAGGATTTTGATACGTGTTCGAGTGATACGGATTGCGATTTGAAATGTTTTGTCTCTGTCCCGTCTAGCTTTGGGATTATGTTTTGTCCAAACGTTACTGATGCGGGTTTTTTTGAGTTTATATTTACGTTTTGTTTTCCAGTTTGTGCATGTGTAACGCACACATCTTCGGTATTTTTTGTTTATTTGTGTATTGATTGATTGGTGCGTACCTGCACAAGTTAGAACCACACTACAGTCTGCCACCCACTGGTCACAAGATATCTCACACGTATTTGCATGATCACACAATGCAGTTAGTTAGCGTTAGCTACGTGCGAAATAAGAATGAAGTAAGAAAGATAACAAGGAATTTTAAGTATTATCTTTTTATTTTTCGCTTCGCGCTGCGGTTCATTTCATCACGGTGCTGGTGCTAATCGACTTTAGTATCAGGTAGTTCAGGAAATCATTAACTTACTAAACGTACTTTTCTTCTGACTAGGCTGATATACTTAGTACTATTTTCATATGAAAACGGCATGAGATATCATGTCTTTTAATTTGTCACTCTCCGACTTGTTGTTAGATAAAGGGTAATTGACAAGTGGATTATACTGTCTAGCGGCCGCACTCTACCATGAAGTCGTTCTTTTGGGTCGATGTTTCCTACGCAAGTTTGAATTTTCTGAGTATCTATGGCGGTAACAGATTAATAATTAATCAACTGACTTACTAAAATGCGACAAATACACACGAGCAGGAATCACTGTGATGTAAACTAACTGTCATACCATAATATCGATAAAAATGAAATTCGCTGCATACGAGAGAAAAGTAGAACATGAACCTTCAAATTGATTTCTCTCTTATTTGTAGTACGCTTAAGTTAGAATTCAGCACCATGAAAAAAGTAGGTCCTTTTTCGACTAATTATTTAAAAAGAGGTATTCTTTGTGCACCATAGTGATAAACCCAATGACACGATATGTATATTGATTATTGATTTAAAGTAATCGGATGGTAGGTTTCCGGCTAGTAGGACAGGGTAGGGTAGGATGTTTGAGTTGTGTAAAGTACCAGGGCGGTATAAATAGCTGGAGTTGTGTGACGCCAGCGCGGCGGCGTGGCGCGGCCGGGCCCGGGGTCGTCGCGCGCGCGCCTGCTGGACCAGGAGCACGAGCAGGGCCGCAGCACGCCCGGCGCGCGCCGCCCGGCGGACCGCCCACATGTACGCTCCCCCGCGGCCACGCCCACCACACACACGCACACACACACACAAACACACACAACAATACATAAGGGCTATCGCGCTAAGTTAAAACCAATCATTATACTAGTAATGAACATTGCAGAGTTTAACTAATGTCTTGCATAACTTTTTAGCTACAAAGAGACAGCAAAACTGGGCTTCTTGCCCTAGCGCAGGGGTTAGAGTAAGACTGCGGTTTTTGCATTTTTTACTTTAAATACAGGAGTATGGTAGCCAATGCTTGATTGGCTTTGACAGTTTCCAGACCCCGCGAGCGGTAGCCCTTGTTGTTAACACCCAGGACTAGATTTTGTTACAATGCGTTAGTAATAATCAGTTTGGCGATCGTCTTCTATTTAAATATGTTCTGTCACAGCAGAAGTAAGAAGCAGTACTCTAACCTTGACTATATTTTTGCCTTCGTGTTGTTATCCAAAAGAGGACGCTGACGGCATTTGAAAAGTGATGCTGTCGGCCTTGTTTATATTCTGGCGCTTCTTAAATGTTTTTCTTAATAAATTGGCAGGCGTGCTTCCTCTTTTAAAACTTCACACTTTGAATTTCTAGATGAACCTTAATTATTATAAAGTTACTGCATCATGACTTCTGATGCGATACCTCCGCTCCGTCTTTAATTAAAATAAGTTGTAAGTTTCATAATGACAGCGTTTAATAAATTCTCCCCATGTTAAGGGTATAATTATTATGACTTTCAAAACGACGACACGTTAATTTTGTGCATAAATTTAAGAGCCATAATATGTTTTGTAAAACATATTTGTAATTTAATGAACGCATCCTATTATAACGAGTCTCGAAAGGGTGCGGTAGTTATTTTGTCAACTTCTTTCCACGGTACCTAATGCCTTTTTGATTAGGTACTAGAATTTTAACTATATCCAAATACCGGCAGAAAGTACATCTCCAATGATTTTTTATAAATATTCTGTATAGAAAAAAAGAGATGTGTCATATGATATTTTTTTTATCAAAATCATCCGTATTAGAAGGAATAGTGTACTGTACTGCTTGTTACTAGCTGTGTCTGTGAACATATGCTCACACAGCCGATACGTCGCTGGTGGTCGCGCCCACAGGGTCACGGTAAACGACGACTTTCTGTATTTCAATGTGCCTTACCATTGTATTCAGAGTCACGTATGAAGTCCATAACGGCCAACATGATGTTAAAGAGGTTGTTACGCAATCTCGTTAAATAGTACTTGAACCAATGGTTGACACACTTGGCTCTGAACACTTGCTACGCATTTTTAGCCATGTATCGGCATTAACCATGTGAGCTTTTTACCTGAGCGCCTCATTGCTCAGTGTTCGCCGCTTCTGGCCTGCGGCTTCAACATTAACATACATTCTCAAAACATACGAACATACTACCTTATTCTATGGACCTGTCATTCGTTTCGAGTTTAAAGAAATAAGGTAATACAATAACGTTAGTTTTAACATCGAGTTGTCTGTGGCGTGTACCAGGTAGTTCTTGACTAATACCTATATAAGTTATTACAGCACCGTTGAGTTCTATAAACACACCACAACAGGGTAGTATGTCGTTCTTCCTATTTGTTTTGTGGAATGGTCTTAAGCTAACATTTGTTGCTCTCTGTTACTCTAAAGTTTCCAGTCGATTTCTTCTTCAGTTCTGTCCGAGTTTACTAGACACACAAAAACCCACTCACAGATCCTTAATACACACGTAAATGCGTTCCGTACGAGCTAGTCTCTTCTACCAACTAATCGACCCAACTTAACCCAGCCTGACTAAATACCGTAACTCTGTTTGTGAATGTGTAAATAGCTGTTTCTGTTTGTGTTGCATGCGGGGCTTTGCATCGTGTTGTTTCGTAGAAAGCTTATTCCGTTTACGATTTGATTTGTGTACGTTTGATACTAAACCGGCTCCACACGTCTCTAAGGCGGCGCGGCGGTCGGAGCAGTCAAACTGTCGTCCGTGCATGCTCTTTGATATCGGGGTTTAGTTGCACGCCTCGACGTGTGGAGTCGGGGTGATGGGTAAACAAATCTGCGTTAAACGTTTCAATATTATTTACAACATTTCTCGTTACATTGTAGAGATCAATTAGGGTTGTCAGTAATAAAATGTCAGTGTTCGATTATAAACATTTGCAAATAGTTTAACGCAGAGTTGTCGATCGGTGCGTTGGCCTTAGCGCGCGATCCCGCCACCGGTAAGTTGGCGCTGGTTCGGTGCGGTGAGGCGGCGGGCCGCGCTGACCTCTCCCCGGCCCGGCAGAGACTGCAGCCGCTGGACTTCTCGTTCAACCCGGAGTTCGAGCCGGAGTTCAAGTGGTTCGACGGGTCGTTGCTCGCGGCCGTCAAGAGCGGCAACCAGCACGTGCACGACTTCTTCCGGCTGCTGGCGCTGTGCCACACCGTCATGCCCGACCAGAAGAACGGGAGACTCGAATATCAGGTAAACACGAATAATCGGAACGTTGTCGGACAAGACAAATCAGTTACTGTTTATAAAGCGTCAAATTTTTGCTGGTATAGAGATTTCTTGTACAAAAATACTGATTTATGAAATTATGACGTAGAGACGTCTCTATTTTATGTGGTATTTAACCATCACTTTCTATAATCTGGAAAATTTTAAAATCGAGAAGACCTATCTTGAGACTCGTATTTCGAGGATTTAATTTTGTAGGGTGCAATAGTTTACCACACCTTACATATACGTTGTTGTATGTTAGTTTGTATGTTTGTTCGTATGTTGGGTAGGACGGAGAGTTAAGTGAAAACATGACCGTCCCGGTTGAATGCCTTTATTACATTAAAAGTACATCACAATGAGGTAATACGTAAGCGATTATGACGCGCACTAGGTGCATCGTCGGCTTAATTCTAAACTGTCGAGCGTGCTCGTACATGCTGCCAAATTTAAGGAAAGAAAAGAAATAGAAGCTGATTATGGCGTGGTTGCCTTATCAATACGTTTTGGAGCATGTATAATCACCTCGTTTACGCTGTCGGAGACGCGCGGTTGCGTAAGGTGGCGGAATGAAGTGACGCTAATGTTTTCTTTTGATCCTTGGTCCTCGGCCATGGCTTGACCTGCGATGTGCCGAAGTCTGCGCCTGATGTATATTACAATCCAGGTGGCGGCGGTGATCGTGCAGATCGCGATGAATGCGATAAAGGTGTAGTGATGTGTCTGATGGGATGAAGTTATCTCGTCGAATGTATTCTGTTGTGCCTTTACCGCTTCAATGCTCACCTTTATTTTGTCAAGAGCTTCTCTATGGTCAGGAATAAAGCTGTAGCTTTTTCCCACAGTGATGTGATTTATTGCGGATTCCTGTATGTACATGATATCTTCGTTAATTGTCATGTCACTGCGATAGTTGTTATGAGAATGGATAGCAACATTGTCTCCTTTTAACATGCATCCCGTTTCTATCGTAATGATTCCTGTGCCTCGTAACAAGAGTGGCATCACGCCAGCTGGGCAAAATGTGCGCGTAGCACATTCCTGGCGGCACGCGAACAGCCAGGCGCCGGGCTTGTGCGACTTGATCCAGTTGTCGGCGCATTCCATTGTTATTGTTTTGCATGTCGTTATATTCTTACTGTTAATTAATTGAGCTTCGCACAAGTTTACGCTGGCCTTAATGTCGTAGATTGGTAAGGTTGTGCTGCATATTAACTTATGTTCTTCAACTTGTAGGCACGAAGAGATGTCCTGATGTGATAATGGTATCATAGCATCCTTTTTGAGGTTGACTGCTAGGTATTCCGATGTTACGGCGACTTGCTGAGTAGTGTGAGATATGACTTGCGGGATTGGAATAATTCATTTTTTGTTCTGTTGGCTCTATTGGCAATGGTGATAACTTAGTGATCGGTCTTTTCAGTGTGTTTGTCCTCGTCTTCAATGATACGACACGAACGTGTCCATCCTTCCCGGGGTGGGTGTCCGTAACTCTTCCAAGTAACCATCTCGCGGGAGGTATGTTATCCTCTTTCACTAAGACCATGTCTCCGATTTTCAAGTCCCTTTTGGTGGTGGTCCATTTGCTACGTGTCTGTAATGTTTGCAGGTATTCAGCCGACCACCTTTTCCAAAAATCCCTGTGCAGTTTTTCGGTTAGCTGCCACCGTGTTCGAAGGTTACGTGGTTCGGCTTCTGGCGACAAGGGGCCTGCTAGTACCGGGCCGCCGACTAAGAAATGTCCCGGAGTGAGACAGTCCAAGTCATCTATGTCCTCTGTTAGAGGTGTTAGAGGTCTGGAGTTGAGGCAGCTCTCTATTTGTGCCAGGAGGGTGGAGTATTCTTCGAATGTTAGTTTCTGTTCGCCAATCACTCGTCGTAGGTGGTACTTTGTGCTCTTGACTGCAGCCTCCCACTCCCCATTAGCTGTGGGCCGTGCAGGCTCGGTAAAGTGCCATTCAATGTTTGAGTTGGCCAGTGTGTCCATGATCTCGGTGTTGATGTAATGTCTAAGAGCTTGTCCTCTTTCTTGTGCCAGCACCTTTGCCGCTCCAACAAAATTAGTGCCGTTATCACTATATATATGTAGGGGTGGGCCTCGTCTAGCACCCATTCTTCGAAGAGCTGCCAGAAACGCTTCGCTGCTTAAATCTGACACCAGTTCCAGATGTATCGCCTTGGTTGACAGGCAGACGAAGACCGCTATATAGCCCTTGGTTGTTTTGATCCCCCTCCCTTTGTTGGCCTTGACCTCGACGTAGCCGGTGAAGTCTACACCAGTGTGCGTGAAGGGTCGTGACGGTGTTACTCGAGGTGCAGGAAGATCAGCCATCAGTTGATTGTTCGTTGTTGGCTTGAAGCGGTGACACTTGACGCACCTGAGGAGCCGTCCCTTCACTGTTCTCACTCCGCGTAAAATCCAGTAGTTGTTTCGAAGATGAGATAGCGTTAGCCGTGGGCCTCCGTGGAGTGTTGTTATGTGGGCTTGTTCGATCAGCAGCTCCGTTAGCTTATCGTTGTGCGGTAAAATAATTGGATGTTTTTGTGTGAAGTTGATGTTTGCGTATTTTAGTCTTCCGCCAACACGTAGAACGTTCTCCTTGTCCAAAATTGGATTTAAATTTAAAAGTCGACTCTTGTGCGACATGGTTTTATGTTTCTGTAATTGTGTAATTTCCTCGGCAAAGTGTTTGTTTTGCACTGAACGTATTATTGTAGTATGTGCATTCCTTAGTTCAGCTGTTGTTAGGTGCGGTGACCGCAATATATTTTTCCCTCTTGCGTTGTTGACGAAACGTGACACCCATCCAAGCGCTCGAACTACACGGGCCATAGAGCTGTTATTGTTTAGAAGTATCTCTATAACTGGTGAAGTCAGTTGAAGCGAACAAGTCTGTTTGTTAGTTCTTCTCTCTTCTGTAGGCTCTTCGTACGTTGGTGTCACCTTTAACGTTTTAAGTTCTTCCTTTAGCCACTGGGGACCTTCAAACCACAAAGGGTGTGTGATAAGTTGCGAAGGCAGCAAGCCACGGCTTGCGCAGTCGGCTGGGTTCTCTTCAGAACGCACGTGTCTCCAGCAGTTGGATGGCATGACCTTGGTGATTTGGCTGACTCTATTCGCAACGAACGTCTTCCAGCGTGTTATGTCCCCCTGCAGCCAGCCCAAAACCACCGTCGAGTCTGTCCATCCATACGCTTGTACTGTCTGTTTGTTTAATACGTCTATGGTTTTCTGCATTAATTTTGCGAGTAAGGCTGCACCACAAAGCTCCAGTTTCGGAAGGGTTATGTGTTTATTGATAGGGGCTAGTTTAGTTTTAGCAGCTATTTGTTTTACTGTTGTTTGGCCGTTTTCATTGGTGCTCTTGCAGTAGATGACGCAGCCGAATCCCTTCTCGGAGCTATCACAGAATCCATGCAATTCAATGTGTTGCTGTGCATTTCCCATCCATCTCGATATTGTTATATTGTTTAGCATTTTAAGCTCGTTCCTGAAGATCTTCCATTCTTCTTGTACTTGTGCCGGGAGCGGCTCATCCCAAGATAAAGATAGTTTCCAGATTTGTTGAAATATGATCTTTCCCTTCATGGTGACCGGAGAGAGCCAACCGAGTGGGTCATACTGTTTCGATAGGTCTGATAGCAATGACCGTTTTGTGATGACGTCACTCTGTTGTACATTCATGTCGGCGATGTTAAATGTAAATTGATCTGTACACGGATTCCATAGAACACCAAGTGTTTTGTTATTCTGTATGTTTTTAAAGTCGAGCATTGTTTGGCTGATTTGATCTTCAGCTAGATTGTCAAGCAGGCCTTTGTGGTTGCTAGCCCACTTGCGCAGGTTAAATCCGCCCGCTTGCAGGAGGTTGATTAATTGTTGTTGCGATGTTATGGCCTCTTTTAGATCATTATCTCCACCTAGGAGATCATCTACGTATAATTGTTTGTTTAAAATTGTTGCTGCGAGAGGATATTGCGGGCCGTCATCTGCCGCTAGCTGTTTGATGGTCCGCATAGCTAGAAATGCAGCAGCCTTAGTACCGTAGGTCACTGTGCAGAGCTGGAACTCTTGGATTGGCTCGGCTGGAGAATCTCGCCAGACTATTTTTTGTAAATGTTGATCTTCTTCAGATATGAGTATCTGTCGATAGAACTTTTCTATGTCAGCTGTGTATACGTAACGGTATGACCTCCAGCGTAAAAGCATGGCTTGAAGATCTTGTTGTAGATTCGGACCGCTCTCCATAAGTTGATTCAAGCTGTATCCAGATCTTGTTGGGCTTGACGCGTTAAAAACCGTGCGTAGCTTTGTTGTTGTAGAGTCCGGTTTAATAACTCCATGGTGCGGCAGGAAACAGCTAGGCTCACGATGAATGTTGCATGGTTTCATGTGCCCTAGCTTAATGTATTCATGCATAAAGTTTTTATAGCTCTGTGATAACTCTTCATTCTTCGCTAGACGTTTTTCCAATTGAAGTAGTTGTGCAATTGCCTGTGGCTTAGAAGCACCGAGGTTTTGTTCGTAGTTAGGTTGCATAGGGAGTTTCACCTCGTAACGCCCATTTTTCAGCCTTCTTGTTGTTGTTTCATACAAAGTTTCACAGTATTCTTCCATTGGCGTTAGGTTAATCGATGGTTCCGTAATCTCCTCGATTTCCCAAAATCGAGTAATATCTTCTAAATTGTTAAGCACTGCGTGGCAGTTGAATGGCTTTACATTGCCTAGTAGCACCCATCCCAGTTTCGTTTGTTGAGCGATGGGGGCATGTTCGGGACCTCTGAGAATGCCGTTCATAATGATGTCCGCGTAAACTCCAGCGTCGAGTAGTATGTCAATAGGTCTGGAGATGTTATAGTCCGGGTCTGCAAGGTTGATGTTATTGAGATGCGGCCATTGTTGTTTTTCAAAGGAGTAGTTCGGCAAATTGTTAATCATGTTGGTCATTATGAGAGCGTTTGTGGTGAATACGTGGTCGCCGTATATTGACTCGCAAGTCAATTGCAAGGTTCCCTTGCTCTGTTTTGCCTTTAACCCAATGCCGGATACAGTGGCGTTTTGTTTTTGTCTTCTAAGTCCCAGTTTTTGAGCTGCAGTTTCAGTAATTAAGTTAATTTGTGAGCCCTGGTCAAGTAGACATCTTAGCTTGGTATATGTTCCGTCAGCAGTCATAACTTTTATTTGTACAGTAGCTAAGAGGACTTCATTAAAATTTCCTGCCACGTGATGAGACTTCCGTTGTTTATCCAAAGTGTCTTGTTCCTTAGGCACCGCCGACGTTGTCGGCATCGACGGCGGCAAAGCTTTCATGTCAGCGCGTGAGGCGTCACATAACAAGTCATGCAGTGACGTGTGATGTGCATTATTACACACCTTGCAACGTTTGATTGAGTTACATTGTTTGCCGTTATGCGAAAATAAGCAATTTTCGCAAATGTTTAGTTGTGAAATTGTTTGCTTTTTCATATTCGGCATCATGTTCTGGAATGTTTTGCAATAAAGTAGAATATGACCTGTCTTGCATATTGGGCAGTTGCGGTCCGTGTTGGCATGGAATGATTTTGCAATGTGACGCGTAAACTTTCCATTGTTATGACCATCGGTTCGTGACGTTGAAGGAAGGTCCCTGGCTTGTGTGGGAGCCGTTTTATGTTGGGGTGTTGTTTGTTTCCGTTTGATGATGGGCTCCAAAGCTGTAAACTTGCCTTCTAGGAAGTCAATGAACTCGTCGAATTGTGGCAATTCACGTGGCTTTTTCCCCGTTTCCATATAGGATGTATAGGTATCCGAATCTAGTTTGTTAGCCAAGACATGCACTAGGAAAGGGCCCCATGTAGATGTGTCGATGCCCAAGTTGTGCATGGCGTGTACTGCCTCCAGACTGGTGTCGTGCAGCCGTTTAATTTCGTAGGCGGTTTGCTGTTGGACAGCTGGTTGATTCATAAATGTTTGCATTTGTTTTGTAAAGAGCAGCTGAGTGTTGTTGTACCTGTGGTTTAAAAGTTTCCAACAGGTGTCATAATTGTCCGCCGAAACTGTTAAATGTTGGACAATGCGCTCTGCTTCACCACGAAGTTTTCCTTTAAGATGTTGCATCTTTTGAGCCTTGCTTATCATCTTATTGTTGTGGATTGCTTCACTAAACAAGTCCATGAACGTGGGCCATTGGTTGTAATTGCCAAAAAAGGTTGGAATTTCAATTTTAGGAGCTGCTTGTGATTGATGAATCGTGGCATTGAGCTTTCGGTTAAGCTCTTTCTTGGTCGATTCGTAGATGACTTCAAGCTGAGTGAACTCTTGCTCGTAGTCGACGTCTGCACCGATGTAAATGTTATCCAGTTTCCAATGAGTTTCATCAATGGCCTTCCACCGTGTTTGCAGCATTTGTAGCTTGTCTTCAATTTCCCATTTTTCGGATATGTTATCGATGTTGAGATTTCTTACCATTCGAGTAAAGGCTCTAAAGTTGGTTGTTTGTTGGGTGACCAGTTCGTCCGCTGCGGAGGGCACGCCTTTGGTCACTGTCGTCGAAGGCTTACATGACTGCAGTTGGTTTCGGAGGGCATCGTATAAAGCCATGGTTTCGCCGAAAAGTTTACTATAATCTTCCGTTAAAATCTTCTCGTCCGCTGACTCGTTCAGCGTCTCGTGGTTAATGTTAAATTCTTCATAAAGAACTTCCAGTGTTGATAAACGCGTTTGAACGTAGTCGGCTGTTTTGCGACTAGCGGAGTCCTTTCCAAAGTTGGTTTCATCTTCTCGATGGTTTCGAAGATAATGTACTGTCTCTTCAAGGTCTCCATTGTGGGTGGTATGTAGTTAAGTCGTTTAGTTGTTGAGCACCGGTTCAATCCTTGCGACGTGTCTTAGCTACGATAGTTGCGCCTTCTCAGATAAACTGGTGGAACCCGCTTGTGGGAAGCCAGTTAACCGATTCGCTACGTAGAAAACACAATCGCACAGAAAAATCCGGTTCGAAGGACCAAAATGTAGGGTGCAATAGTTTACCACACCTTACATATACGTTGTTGTATGTTAGTTTGTATGTTTGTTCGTATGTTGGGTAGGACGGAGAGTTAAGTGAAAACATGACCGTCCCGGTTGAATGCCTTTATTACATTAAAAGTACATCACAATGAGGTAATACGTAAGCGATTATGACGCGCACTAGGTGCATCGTCGGCTTAATTCTAAACTGTCGAGCGTGCTCGTACAAATTTCATCATTGGTATAAAATAATAAACGTACCGTACCACGACCATCCCAACTTTTAAGACTGCGCTGTCGGCCGAATTGAGAGATCACTGGTAGAAAAGAAATGCCGATTACCGTAATCATATCAACTATAAATAAATAATTATCAGGGGGCTGTCTCTCAAATTGACCTGGTCCAAACTAAGCTCTAGGCTTGTACTATGGGTTCTAGACAATGAACTTACTTACGCAGAGAAATACATACTTAAATATATAGAAAACATCCAAGACTCAGAAACAAATACTGACGCTCATCATAAATGTCTGCCCTTACCGGGGTTTGATCTTATGGGGTTCATCTTTGTGCGATGAGCGCGAACGGTTGCATGATATGAGCCATGGATATTTTATATTCTATTGTTCACTTGTTTCCTATCTTATTTACTAAAAAGCTTAGTACAGTTAATTTGTGATCTTCCGCAGGCGCAATCACCAGACGAGTCTGCGCTGGTGTCTGCGGCCAGAAATTTTGGGTTCGTGTTTAAAGAACGCGCACCTAATAGTATTACTATAGAAGTAATGGGTGTAACAGAGGTATTACATTATACTTAAAGATGCGTCTCCACTAAGAACACAAATTCGCGGGCGTTCCTAAATGTTTCATGTCAGATTGTTCGTTCGCTATGTCTTGGCTCGTTATGAAGTTCACACTGACCGTTATCCGTCCGCTCCGCTTAAAGATTCGATGACGAACGCTTTTTACATGCGAATGGTTTTAGTGGAGACGCTCCCTAACATTTTATTAAAGTGTTTTCGAATACCCTTGACCTGGTTTATTTTGTTGCAGGTGTACGAATTGTTGTGTATATTAGATTTTAATAATGTAAGGAAAAGAATGTCCGTGATATTGAGGAAGGATGGTGAAATTAGGTTATATACAAAAGGTGCTGATAATGTAATATATGAGAGGTTAAAAGCAAATCAAGGGCCGGTGAAGGGGCAGACGCAGGAGCATTTAAATGTGAGTATTAAGGTTAACGTTTACTGTTTATAATTTGAATAAAGACTGTCAAGTAATGGATTTGACAATTGATTGAATTGTTGTAGAAATTCGCGGGCGAGGGTCTTCGAACGCTGGCGCTGGCGTGGCGGCCGCTGGAGGAGCGCGGGTTCGCGGAGTGGAAGCGCCGCCACCAGGCCGCCGCGCTCGCGCTGCACGACCGCGACGAGCAGCTCGACGCCATCTATGAGGAGATCGAGACCGACCTGCTGCTGCTCGGTACGTACTACTCGCCTCGCGCTGCACGACCGCGACGAGCAGCTCGACGCCATCTACGAGGAGATCGAGACCGACCTGCTGCTGCTCGGTACGTACTCCTCGCCTCGCGCTGCACGACCGCGACGAGCAGCTCGACGCCATCTACGAGGAGATCGAGACCGACCTGCTGCTGCTCGGTACGTACTCCTCGCCTCGCGCTGCACGACCGCGACGAGCAGCTCGACGCCATCTACGAGGAGATCGAGACCGACCTGCTGCTGCTCGGTACGTACTCCTCGCCTCGCGCTGCACGACCGCGACGAGCAGCTCGACGCCATCTACGAGGAGATCGAGACCGACCTGCTGCTGCTCGGTACGTACTCCTCGCCTCGCGCTGCACGACCGCGACGAGCAGCTCGACGCCATCTACGAGGAGATCGAGACCGACCTGCTGCTGCTCGGTACGTACTCCTCGCCTCGCGCTGCACGACCGCGACGAGCAGCTCGACGCCATCTACGAGGAGATCGAGACCGACCTGCTGCTGCTCGGTACGTACTCCTCGCCTCGCGCTGCACGACCGCGACGAGCAGCTCGACGCATCTACGAGGAGATCGAGACCGACCTGCTGCTGCTCGGTACGTACTCCTCGCGTCGCGCTGCACGACCGCGACGAGCAGCTCGACGCCATCTACGAGGAGATCGAGACCGACCTGCTGCTGCTCGGTACGTACTCCTCGCGTCGCGCTGCACGACCGCGACGGGCAGCTCGACGCCATCTACGAGGAGATCAAGACCGACCTGCTGCTGCTCGGTACGTACTCCTCGCCTCGCGCTACACACGCGCCTCCACAACCTTGTTGTTACATCAAGGAACATTAGTATTCGTCAAGTCATTCCAATAGGGGCCACTGAAACCCTGCGTCGTGGGTGGTGGCCCGCTACGAGACGGCATCATGCTGTGTGGGTAGTATATGACACTCGGAACTTTGTCTCTGATTGCGTTTAGTTGTAAAAAGATCAAGGTGTAGTAAGTTTTGGTCGACATTGAAATAGTATGAAAATAGTATTTTGATTTTTTTCGACAATAACAACATCATGTTTTCTTTGGTCCCACAGGAGTAACAGCTATAGAAGACAAATTACAAGATGGGGTACCAGAAACGATAGCAAATCTTAGCATGGCTGGTATCAAGATATGGGTGCTGACTGGCGACAAACAAGGTATCGTCGATCGAACAGTAGTAACAGGGAACATATACACTAAATTATAATGTCATGCGATGCCTCAACGTTGTCGAGATATTTCTCAATCCAAGAATACCTTTTCAATTGTTTAGCATAATATCTTGCACACCTAAAGGGCCAAATGAAAACCATCTATAATGTAAAAGAATGTTAAACTTTAAACGCCTGAAACAAAAACGAAGATATCAGCAATGATACGTCTTATACAACAGTGTTATCTCCCCGCAGAGACGGCGATCAACATCGGCTACTCGTGCCAGCTGCTGACGGATGACATGGCGGAGGTGTTCGTGCTGGACGGCGTCGCGCACGACGACGTGGAGCGGCAGCTGGCCAAGTGCCGCGACTCCATCCGCGTGGTCAACACGTACCTGCCGCACGGTCAGCACAAACACTATTTTATCCTAGAGCAAGCAAATCACCCAGCAGGTGCAATGAACACCCTCATCACCCAGAGAGGAATCGCAGAAGCGTTACCGGTTTTTGAGAAAAATGTTTGTTTGCCTAGAAGGTCTCCTTAATTTGATACTTGACATACCAATGTCCACATTTTGTATTTTTTAATTGATAACTTTTAATGCTTGTTCAATATCAAATAGAATTCACGACTTTTTTTTGCCAAATTAAAGGTTAAATCGTGTAGCGGTTCAGAAATACCGGCGTGTTTAATATGATTTTTAAAATTACATACATGGATGACTTTACTTGGATTTTCTGTTGGACAAATAAGAAACGAAGCTGTGCGCGTCTCCGCGCAGAGACGCTGTCGTTGAGTCAAGACTCGGCGGATTACCTACCGTGGTTCAAACATTCTTATGCGTTATAACTTATAACGCGCGCTGCTGCGAACCGTTCCGTGTGTTGATTACCTTATTCTAAAAATGGCTGATTGATACCAGTAATATCCCAAAATGTAGTAGTAATTCTGCTGAGATGGAACTGGGCGTCTTCATCGAAACGATGCTGTTACATTATTTTATTTGAATTTATGTCCAGGTGTGAAAGATCTTTTGTGACCAGCCTTGCTCTAAAAAATACATTGTAATTTACACCGGGAGTTCCTACTAGGATTTAGTTGTAGATAAAATGTATTGGTAATATTTCAGGGTCGGAAGGCGTTACGGCGGCGAACGGAGGCGCGGGCCCGTCGCCCGTGCGCGCCGCGGGCGTGAAGCTCAACGCGCCCGCCGTGTCCGTCGTCACATTTAGGTGGGAACATAACACTCTAGCACACAGGTAGAGAGACCAAGGGCTACACCGCCGTATATCACTGCCTTGTTTCATGCTCTATCCGTCCTCTTATTCCGCTCACGATCTGAATGTTCCTGTGTCTCGATGAGTTTCTAATATATTTCTCATGTGCGCCACTGGTTGACTGCGATAGCTATCTATTCTGTAAATTAAAAAGCCAATTTCACATTGGTGGACCCTTTTGGTAGACTTATACTATCGAGACATATCAACATTGCTTTTCGTTCTCTGGTCGATATTGTAGTAGCAAACATTTATTATATCAATTTAACATGTGCATTATGTAGTACAATTGTCGGTATCGCTTTATAATTTTTAAATTTACTTATGAGCAATATGCCATATACTGTTGTGCTAGTTACTGTCAAGTGTTGATGTTGTGTTTTTATTTACAGTAAATATTTTTTAAATAAACTGTATTTGTGTAAAAATACAGTCATACTGTACGTATTTCAGTTTTTTTTTTATACAGTGAATTTTTCACGAGAGACAATTTCAAGTATACAATGGACCTACGTTACGTAATTACTTAATTTACGTATCAATTAATGTACTTTCAATCCCTTAATTTTTATAACACTACTAACCCCCACCAAGTGACCTGTTCTTTTCTTGTGATCCCCTTGCCATTTTGTTATATTAGCCCGTAGAAAAATATCCAAATTTACAGTGATGTTAACAGTTCTTTTCGCTTCTGTGATGTGATGTTCTATAGCGATAATAGTTTATTCTCTCGTTTTGAAAGAGCAATTGCCTGTTACGCCATACTAAAAAGATCTGTGACTTATTTTTTTCAATAATTGGACACGGTGTGATTGCACCCTTACAATAAAACAATTTGGCAGAGGTTTCTAGTTCTATTCGCCCTGTACACCCCTTAGATTACTCTTTCTCTCTTCAACCTGTACATCACTTTTAACATACACATATCTAGACGCTCGGAACACATTTAAATTGTTAATGAACCATAACATGTTGTATTTAGAACCATAATCGCGTGTGCTGTGACGTCTGATGCATTGTGTGTATGTGTGTACGTCGTCATGGAGTTTTATTGTTCGGCTACTATAACCTTATCAGCCTTATTACTGATGATAAAGTATTGCTTTTGACGCACTTTCATGTATTACGGTGACTCTAGTCGCTATACAAGGTTATATGATGGTACTACAATTACGCTCCTATTTATAAACGCACAGTTCCTACCTCTTAAAGTATGGTTTGTCCTTACCTTTCATTAGGATATTTTAATTTGTTAGAGTGACTAAGTAAAATTAGTTTATTGTACGTTTATGTTATGATGACTAAGAGGGTTGATGTTTGAACGCCCTGTCAATGGCATGTCATATATTTTAACTATCGGCGTTAAGTCATTTGTATTTTTGTAATCATTGCTGTTGCACGAATTACATAAATACAGTAACCTGCAAAGCGTTAATGCACCAAAACTGGAAAAACGTATATGCAGAGTGTGATAGAAAGTTTAGGTATGATTAATCCCTATCTTTCATTATGACATTTCAATTTGATAGGGTGACTAAATAATTTAACTAAACTAGGTTTATTGTGCGTTTGAATATAGGGTGCAAAGTAAACAGATAAAGCAGTAGAGTTAATTAAAAGTACTAATATCTAGTATCATCCAACAATAATCCTAAAAACTCCAAAATCTTTATAACCACGATATTGAAATGTTTAGTTGATAAAAAAAGTGTCTTCACTTGTATATGTTTCCTTACCTCTGTTACGCGGTGTGTTACGTATTGCTTGCTGTGTTGCAGCAACGAGTATGTGTCGGGCGCGCCGCGCTCGCCCGAGGCGGCCGAGCCCACCGACGACGCCAACGGGTTCGCCATCGTCGTCAACGGACACTCGCTCGTGCACTGCCTGCACCCCAAGCTCGAGGACAAGTGAGATATTTACTGTGGTTATAGTTTTTAGATCTTTCTAGAGGAAGGTTGGATAAATCAAATAACGCATTAAAGCTAGGTAAAAACACGCTGGGAGCATGTGTTTGGATGGCTACTCGGACATTTGGCAAATCGCGGAAACGAGTAATTCGAATGGACACACACTCATGATCACTTATGATGGTAACTCGGATTATGTCCTACTCCTACGAGCTTGCTGGGATACTATACTATCCGCAAAACTATCTGGCCGGTAGGGCAATAAACGTCGGCTACCGCTAGGGGTGTAACATGTAAACGTCGATATATATTTTGAAATGCTATTGATATTGTTTTTAAAGTTATCTAATGAATAATACTAAATGTTTAAGATATTTCTTAAATAATTGGCTAAATACGTGATTAGGTAAGTAGATAATGAGAAATGCATTAGTAATTATAGTGGCTCAGCCAAAACAGGATTTGTTCCAGAGGCAAAATTAATATTCAGAGCCGTTAAATCGGCGAATGCTGATTACCATTCGGAAACGAACGCAGAAGTTTATATGAAGTGGTTTGAACAATTTTTAATATCATTAGAAGAACCATCACTAATAATTATAGATAATGCTAGTTATCACAATAAGGTATTAAATCCGATTCCTAATACAAATTGGTTAAAAAAGATATTCAAGGGTGTCTGACTAAAAATAACATACCATACCTGCCAACGGATATAATAGAGAAATTAACGGATATAATAGAGAGTGAAAGGAAGTCATCCAAAAAAAATATACGCAGTGGACCAACTTGAAAATTAACACGGTCACGAAGTAATTCGGCTTCCACCTTATCACTGTCAATATAACCCGATTGAGTTGATATGGACTCAAGTTAAAGGAGAATTTGCCACGAAAAATACCACGTTTAAAATGGCGACTGGGTCAAATGTGTTCGCCACGCTGAAAATCTCCAGAACGAAGACCTAGCTAAAGCACTTTTAATTGACACCAACCGTCTTGTTATTAACCTACAAGACGATAGTGACACTGAAGACGAAGAAGAATAGTATTACTAGTAATAGTAATATTTAGTAATATTAGTACTAGTATTTTCCTTGTTTAGTTATTTATTTTGTTATACCTCCTTATTATTTTATTGTAATACTTTATGTCAATAGTTCAATATACCTATTTATATTTCGATAGTAACCATACAATACTGTTATATAAAACACCACGTAATTTATATTCTTTGTTTCATTACTTTATCGACATTCCGGTATGCGTAACGCTACCTGCCCTATTGCTGCTCGGCCCGCTCCATGAGCCGTGCAGGTGTGAAAGAGATAGCATAATTCCGATGATTTATGACCTGTCCGGCCAGATAGTTTTGCGGATAGTATAGCTAAAAAGAGAGCTCCTTGGATCCCTCTCTAAAGCCGGAAGTCGAAGAGCAAATTCTGTACTTGTACCGGTCAAATAAAGCATGTAAGGTTGAACGTCGGGTCCGGCGCAGGTTCCTGGAGGTGGTGCTGCAGTGCCGCGCCGTGATCTGCTGCCGCGTGACGCCGCTGCAGAAGGCCATGGTGGTGGAGCTCATCAAGAAGGCGCGCCGCGCGGTTACGCTCGCCATCGGCGACGGCGCCAACGACGTCTCCATGATTAAAGGTACATACAAGCAATACAGATTGTGCAAGGCAAGGAGGATTTTCGCATCCAAAAATCCACACTCCGAATTGTTGAACGGAGGTTGGTACCTTTTAGAGAGCCGCATATGGAGTTCCAAGTCTTGTCTTATAATGCTTTTTCATATTTTGCAAGGGTATATCATAATATATAGGGTGGTACCTACTCAATAGACTGTACATTTTGAAAATGATGAAATTCACTAAGCCAATATTTTTCTTTACAGATCTTTAAACTTTTTAATAAATTTTGTGTAGTACACCTACTATGACGGTGTAACTTTTTTCGAACACTCCAAAAAATGCATAATGTTGACATCTGGTACGTTAATAACAATTTATAATAATAACTAACCATTAAAAAATAAAAAAACCTGATAATTGCTGTTCTTGTGGAAATTTACTGCAGAAATGTTTTTTTTAGAAAAACTTTTCTCACTAATTTTCTTATTTTTTTGCTTATTATTATTCCTCGTTCAATTATGGACCTCAAAACTGCGTCGTTTCCAAGTTTAGTACGTAAATCTGACCTTTACAGGATCAATCAATAAATAATAAATAAATAAAATTGACCTAGTCCAAAATGAGTAACGATAACCTTACTTATAAAGAGAAATACATTGAAAAAATCCAAGACAAATAACAAATATTCGCCCTCATCACACAAATATCTGCTCTTACCGGGATTTAAACCCGGGACCGCTAGCTTCGTAGGGTCACTACCAACTAGGTTAACGTGTCGTCGCTCGTGCTCTTCTCGTACCTAACGGTTAGTGCTGGAGGCATCTAAAGGAGAGTCCCTAGCTGTGTTAAAAAGGGAACTATACCGACCTAATTGTCATGAACACCCGTAGCGGCGCACATCGGCGTGGGCATCTCCGGGCAGGAAGGCATGCAAGCCGTCCTCGCGTCCGACTACTCCATCGCGCAGTTCCGCTTCCTGCAGCGGCTCCTGTTGGTGCACGGGCGCTGGTCCTACTACCGCATGTGCAAGTTCCTGCGGTACTTCTTCTACAAGAACTTCGCTTTCACCGTGTGCCACTTCTGGTTCGCATTCTTCTGCGGGTTCAGTGCACAGGTGAGTTGTCATACAAGCGGACAACCTGATTAAAGTTGTTTTATAAACCTTTAAGAGGCCGTATACGAAACTTTGCCGGTTTTGCAACTTTTCGCGATTTAACAGTTATAATACTGCTTTTCTTGCAAGTTTTAATGCACAACATGAAATATCATTTCAGTTATGATCGAATAAATGAGTTACGAATGAATGAGCTACTTTTTTTATCGAGTATTATAATGCGAGATGTTTAGGTTATTTTAAAATATTATATATTGCTTTTTTATATTTTTATGGTAATTTGAATTGAACTTTATTACTGTTGTTTTAATTTTATGAACGAGAGTTTTAAGTAGCCAAAATCAAAAACAATGTTTTGCCCATTTTCTATAAAATTTTACCACGTTATTTTTTTTTACACAAAACAAAATATAAAGGTGGTAAAAAGTAATTCTTAAATTTTTTAGACGACTTTTACAGCAATAAATTGTAATTTTTTCATACCTTTCTACGACATTCTAAACCTCACAGCAAAATTCACAAAAATGCGCCGGTTTCAGGTCGATTAATCAAAATGAAATAATAAAAAAGTAGCGTATATATTTGTTTAAATATTGAAATTCTCTTTCGTTTTCCGCATGAACATTTGTAGAAGTAAAGTATTTCAACTGTAGAATCACGTCTGTAAAATCAGCGAAATCGGCAAAATTTCGTATACAGCCTCTTAATGTCATAGGTTGCGAGATAGGAGAAATGATTTATCGCACATATAAGTGGAAGTAACGAGTGTTCGTTGTGCCGACAGACCGTGTTCGACGAGATGTTCATCTCGGTGTACAACCTGTTCTACACGTCGCTGCCGGTGCTGGCGCTGGGCGTGTTCGAGCAGGACGTGTCGGACGCGACCGCGCTGCAGTTCCCCAAGCTGTACGTGCCCGGGCACACCAGCCAGCTGTTCAACAAGGCCGAGTTCATCAAGTCCACGCTGCACGGCTGCTTCACCTCGCTCGTGCTCTTCCTCATACCCTACGGTTAGTGCTGGACGCGGCTGAACGAGACTCCCGAGCTGTGTTGAAAACTGTGTGGTTCTATAGTACATTTTGCATCGAGGGAAGTAAGAAGGGGATAAATAACGAGATTATTAGAAACCCGACGCCTATGGCGGAGGGCTTTTAATGAATCGAGTTTGTTATCCCCTTACTGTCCGTGACACACACAATGTTTTTCATCACAATTGAAGAAAACAAAAAAAAACATAGACTATTAAAGAAAACAACAACCAAAAAATGTATTGCACTCTACTCGCTAAAAGAGGGTATCCTATCGCAAACACTAAAAACGTTTGCCAGCTGTTTCATTTGCCATAATTTTCATTTTATTCTGAACCCAATAACTTTTCAATTTTTTTAATGAGATATACTTACAGAACGTGTAGGTTTGGTTTGGTTTATTTTATAACAATAGGCTACTTGCCTCATATTAAATTTGGCTTAATAAATTAATATTTTCTGTAGTATTAGACTTAAGAAACCAATATTTATCGATTTCAGATATTAAAAGTGTAAGATGGCTACGTATTTTTTATTTAAAAATTGTTAATTTTTATTTTTTTATTTGAACTCTGAAAACGCTGTCGGACTTGTTGTGACGTCATAGGACTCTAAGCAAACTTCATGTCGGTTCTTATACGAGTGAAATTCGCAATGGTATATTCTGTGCTGTGACATGACATTGACATTTATGACTCATGGACTTTGAGGTTGTGTTATGATCGTAGTCGTTTTAACATTAGTAAAAACCTAATCTGTGTATTATTGTTACCGCTTTCTAGTTTTATTGATAAGAGCAATCATGGATGTTGGATTCGTGAATGCACATAGCACAAACTTACCAAGAATCGACACATTGATGGTCGGTAATTTTTGGCCTTGAATCCAGATTTCTGCTCTGCCGAGCTTATTATTATTGAAGATAAAAGTTTACAGAATTACCAACAACCCTTTTTGTAGTTCTTGGTATTTCTGTAGCTCTGCCTACCCCACTCTGGGAATGATGGCGTGATAGTATGTATGTATGTATGTATAAAAGTTTCTGTAGAAACTGAATAACTTATTAAGTAAATACTAACATCAAAGTGATCTTCGCAAAAAAACAAAAATTGTTTCAGTCGATAAAGTCAGGATCCTTTTTAGCAAGTTTTAGCCATGTATTTCGCATATTTATTTCACTGGGCATTCTAATCCATAATTTCCCTGGGGTCGTAATTGATGTGTTCTTGCATTCTCGGAATATACAATAACGTTAATTACTATATTTTCCATGTAAACAGGTGGAAGTCACGGTTTTTATTAATAAAAGTATCGAGGTTTCGAAAATGATAAATTGTTTATCTATATGTCAAATGCTCTCGTCAAATGTCAAATGTTTGTTTTCGGCCCGTATGACGTCACAGCACAGATAATCTATAGACTAATATGGCTGTAAGCGTTTTCGCCTGTTAACGAAAACTAAACTTTTAAAATAAAGTTTTGCGGTTTTGTAGGTCCTAAAAAAATATGGGAATATTTTTTTTCATCTAATCGGACATTAATTAATAACTTGAGACCTACTTTAAAACAGAGTCAACTAGCCTATTCAGGAAAGTTGAACGGTTTCAGAGAAAAATGACTATCGGACAAATGAAAATTATTGCAAATGAAACAGCTCGCAAAGGTTTTTAGTTTTTCAGATAGGTAACCCTAAAAGAGATTGTCAACATGTCAACTCAACTTTTTTCAATGTAGTCTTCCACAGATAATGCTAGGAACTGCCATTCGTTTTCAAACTTGACAGACCATACTGCCAGATTGTACCGGTTTTTGATATAGAATTTATTAAAAATAATTTTAAATGTCACTGATTTTTTTTTTTTTTTTATAGTAAAATATAAATATGATGCCGTTAAATTTACCGTATACAGTAAAATTGGTTAGTGGCCAAGTTATGAAATTAGGAAAGCTTTTAAACCTCCTTAGGAAATGACGTACTACCCATAACTCTCTTGGGAGATAAATAGGCTATAACTGCCTTATACGCCTTCCGTGTTATAACACCCTTTCCGAGCATGTGTGATGAAAAAATATTAACTTCTTTTGCAGGTACTTACAAAGACGGATTGGCGCCGGACGGCAAGATCCTGTCAGACCACATGCTGTTGGGCAGCGTGGTCGCCACCATACTAATCATTGACAATACCACTCAGGTGAGATGTGCAAACAATATCATAAAAAAATTGTATCCTTCTGACCAATTATGTAATTTGTTTATATTCGTTTAAAAGTCCAAGTATTTTACTATTATTAATCGGGGGGCAGTTTTCACGTATAAAATATATGGCTGAATGTTCTCAGATTGCGCTGGACACGACGTACTGGACGATGTGCAACCACGTGACCATCTGGGGCTCGCTGGTGTCGTACTTCGTGCTCGACTACTTCTACAACTACGCGATCGGCGGGCCCTACGTGGGCTCGCTCACCGTCGCGCTCACGCAGGCCACCTTCTGGTTCACGGCCGTGCTCACCGTCAGTACCGCACACACATCAATACGAGACACTTGCATGACTGCGTTTGCCGGCCCTGCTGTGCTCACTTACTAGGGCTGTCTATGGAACACGAGACTATTTGTATGTCTCATAAATCATTATTATTATGAGTAGGATTAGGATTTTGATAGCATATCGTGGGTGGTTCTAGAATCCATGGAGTCGTTTTTTCTTAATTATTATAAATACATACCAATTTGATTTTGAATTTTAGTATTATGTTATCATGTTTCAAAATAAACTACTAAACTGCTAAAGACATGTTTGGTTCGGTTTAATTGTACCTACTAATAAGTGTTTGTTAGGGATTTACATCCATACGAGTACCAAAATTATTTTAAATTTGTTCAGCGTTTTGAAATATAATAATCAAAATCAAAAAATTGTGTATATAATAATTAGAAAATACGACTCCGTGGATTCTTGAAATGACATTTGCCAACAAAGGTCCTAACCCTAATTATGAGATGAGTTTCCAAGGAATTGGGTTCAAAAACCATTTCGAGAATAAGGGTTGTGGATGTGGAGCCATTCCCTGTTATCAGATTATTTTACAATTAGTATTAAATAGTTATTTTTAATTTATCATTTGACATTTATTGTAGTGACGTCATGATCTTGATGAAAGTAGAATACGACAAAAATGTCTAAAAGCGGCGTTTCGTTCCGTAATTTGAATGAGTTTAGGTTATTAATGTGTGTTGTAGATGATAATCCTGATGGTGCCGGTGGTGTCGTGGCGCCTGGCGTGGGCGACGACGCGGCCCACGCTGGCGGAGCGGCTGCGCGCGCGCCAGCGGTGGCGCGAGGCCGCGCCCGCGCCGCGCACGCCCTCCGCGCGCCGCGCGCGCCGCTCCGTGCGCTCCGGGTACGCCTTCGCGCACCAGGTACGTTACGGGAACCGGCTACTTCCTACTCGGACGAACCGAACATTTTATTACCAAACTTTCTATGTAAGAACTTTTGACAAAAAAATCTTTCGTGTTAATTCCCTAGGTTGAATTTTGTAACAGCACAGAAATCACTGTACGCGTCCCTTTTATAAGTTATATTCAAACAAAGATTGAGTTACCAAAAAAAGTCAGCAAATAAATCTAAATATTAAAAAAAAATAACAAGTTATGATTCTATATAAAATCTAAATAAACGGGTTAAAGCTTAGTGTATTGAGTTGTATATGTTTCTTTTTTACATTTTCTCCTAAATCATATTAATGAAAATCTATTCTGATTTTCATGCATGTTCTCTATTGAAATGTAATATATTGTTTCGCAGGAGGGCTTCGGTCGGCTCATCACGTCGGGCAAAATCATGCGGCGCATCCCGCACGCAGACGCAGCGCTGTCGGCGCTGGCGTCGCTGCCGGGCAAGTTCCACGCGCGCGCGTCGCCGCCGCCCTCGCCCGCGCCCGGCCGGCCCTCGCCCTCGCCCTCGCCGCCCTCGCCCTCGCCGCCCTCGCCGCCCTCGCCGCCCTCGCCGCGCGCGCCCAAGCAGGACCTGGACTCGGTGGACTTATGAGCTCCGCGCCGCACGACCTCCGCCCGTCGCCCGGATTGATGACCGCGATCGGCACGTAGTTCGCTAGCTGAGAGTATACAATTTTAATCGATCGCTTGTTTGATAACGGAGATCACCTTGCCTTTTCGCTAACGACGCGACCGTCGGGGTCGCCGGGCCGCGCGGCCGATCTCAGGGCTGCGGCTCCTTTTGTACTTTAATATTTATTGCGCCGCGGCGCTAGCCGGCGGCAGTAGGCGGATCGCCTGTCGGTAGTTATCTCCTTAAAAAGACGCAATGTACAATGTAACGATGAATAATGAGAGCGTGGTTTGTGAATACTGAAAGAGTTATAAACGAACCGTAATTTTTTAAATAGACGGCATAATGTCGTCGCAACTCTAATTGTGATAATGTTACTAGATTTAAAATTCGTATTATATTATTATCTATATTAAATTATATTTGTTGATCGAGAGTATATATTGATAGATATTTATTATGGTACGGCTAAGATTACTCTTTTATATTGGATGCGTAGTTATTTCGTAATGTTTGTTTACATGTTAGACGACTAATTTCGTTGCCGCGAGCACTCAGACTGGCTAAGCTATGTTTTTAATTTATGATTAACCGCAAAAACTATTTGAAATAATAGTTTTAAAGTGTCACAAACCGTAAGTAATATAATGATGAAATTTCTTAAATCGGCATTAATGCATTTTATAACTTGCAATGCTTTATAGCTTGCAAACCTTATTTTGTAATTATTTCCTTTTGTTTTGTTCGATTTTATTTTTAAATTAATCCACTCGCTTCACATTCTCAAACACTGTTCAATTGTCGTCTATGTGCCTGAGACATTAGTAAAATGTGCATTTAAACGGAACGAGTTCAATCTCGCAAGCAGTCATGACGCCGCATACGAGGCGTTACCATTTATAATTGTTGTGCCAAAGGTGACCTATTAAAAGAACACAACATTTTTTATTGACTTAATGGAAGTTTCGGATTCTAGCCGACCGCGTACGTCTCAGATTTGTTATTTACCAGTTCTCACTTTCTTACGATTATGGAGTCTTTAAATGATAAAAAATAGGATGTACCTACAAGATGTATGATAACTCATCATCAATCTGATAAATGGTTATCCACTGCATGCATGTATAATACCAAAAGGAACGATCTCTTCTGTTGAATTCGACCCGAATGGATAAAGAATCGTTGTCATGTTATCTTTTCTATGTATTTGTTTGGATTAACTTAAGTACTTTACTATTTACCAACATATGAATTTTAGTGATTATTGTCATCGGGAATTCAGGAAAAAAAACTAAAGCGTAACAAAATGTTGGATAATTAGTAGTTATCTACGTTTGCCTGGCAAAGGAATCTGTATTTTTAAAATATATTAATAACAGAAAATACAAAGTACAATAAAATAATCACGCCTTATGTTTTGATATTGGTTGTTCTGGTTTTATTTTTGTCAGCCATTAGAGATAAGGATAAGAAAGCTCCTTCCTCTTAGTATAATACATGTACGGTTTAAATCGAGTTGTTTTTGTTTGTTTCGTTATAGCTTCCACTGGCGCAAAACATAAACCGTTGTAACAGCTGTGAACACAACCCTTATAACTGAAGTAAGATGCAAATTGGCAATAGGAGTATTTTAATGGTGTGTGTAGGAGACGGCAATGACCATAGACACGCGACTAATTTTTCATTGGTTGCCTTTTTAGGACTACTACTAATATAAATAGCACACACACATCCGTGCAAAAGTAAGCTATACGATTAGTACACTAATAATAAGGAAACGCTTTTATAATAAATTGGTTAAACTACTAGTTTTTGCACTTGTCTAGCTAGACTAAACTGTCCCAGGATTTGGGAGGCTAAACTGACGCTTGCTGGGATGTGTGAACGAATTTCAATTATATATATTAGTTTTCGCCGTGATAGTTTGAAGTTTCTCTAACTACAAACTTCAGTTTAATGTGTCAAATTCTGGAGCAGACTAATGTAAGATAAACTACATCAGGTTGAAACTGATTAACATATCGAGGTTCGCCCGTGTATGCCGTCTCCGGAATAGCCCTAATAGATATTTCTTTGTGACAAGTGGAAATTATCCACTTTTCAGTCCACAAACAATTTTCAACACGTTTCGAATTTCAATAGGTATGCAGAGTATATGCATCAAGCCTTATTCATAACTAAAAGTTGCATTTTAACTGCGTGCGAATTGAAACGAGAATTTGCTTTGAAATCAATTTTTTAATAAAAACATAATTCTTATCAATTGTATTTATTTTTTCCCGCCTACCTTACCAACAGTGCCGCAAAAGTATCCGGTTAGGAAAGGGCAAATTTTTTCTTGCCTTGTACACTTTACCAAATATTTTTTTTCTCAAATTGGCTTTTGTATTTTTTGCAAGTGGGATCTGAGTCCCAAAGACATTTGCACTATCCAGATAGCAATCGCAAGACTTAAATCCTAAGGGCCATAATAATCAATTTATCTTAACTGTAGGTAATGCGTCATCAGTTGGTTGCTTGACGTTTTCTTTGACGTAAATTGTGACTGCAAATGCTGGTTTTTTATAAACAGAGAATTCTCCAAATTGACTTGAATTCGATTACGTCTGGGTCATTTTTGCTCTCCTGTTTTCCTAGTAAATTGAGAATTAGAGACCGCTCGCTTTGTAAGTAGTGGTCTGGCCGAAGGAACATTGGAACATTTATTTTTGGATAGTCCTAAAATATGTTTCTTTACATAATTTACTTCCCCGTTGTATTAGCCGTCCAATTAAAGGTTGGTTGTGACAGGATCTCCTCTATACATAACGTAGACCCACCGCGTTTGGACTCATTAGGTTAGTCTTGATAAACAGTAATCAGGGCCGGTTTTAGCACTACTAAAGCCCTGGGCGAGATTTCTAAAGGCGCCCCCCATTTGCTATTCAAACCCATACGAAAAAAAAAACGGATAGAATGACAACCAGCCGAAGGTGCCCCTTTATATCTGGCGCCCTGGGCGGTCGCTCAACCGCGCCCTACCCTAACGCCGCTACTGGCAGTAATTGATTTTGCAAAAAAGTTTAACAAAAGCTTGTCTAGAAACTTATTAAAATATCCCTTCGTTAAACTTTTCAACGCCATTGACGGATATATCCGCACTACTGGTTCAATGCCAACGACGGATATTTCCGTCGTGGTTGACATCATGTTAGGGTTGATATTAGCCTGGTGATTAGGTGTCAGTCATTGGCGTGTGCGTGACAGCGTTGAAAAGGTTATTTAAACTGTTTTTGGCCAAGCTAAAAAAATGCATGTCATAAGGATAAGGTGATGTTACACTACCTACGCCATACAATAAGAACGAAAGGCCTTCTGCTCTTCTTAGTTCTTCTGTGCACTACGCGCTCTGTCTCAATAACAAGTCCAGTAGAAAAAAAAAAAAAAACTATGATCCTGTCTCTCGAACAGGGCGCCGCTTGTCAGTCTACACTAGAAATCGCTCCCTGTCTGAGTCGTTCTATGTACTAATGTACATAGAACGACGAGGGTCGTAATCGACCCTTCGCCTTCGCACTATGGTGTCGACTTTATCCAAATCAAAAGGTTCCTTTTAGCGCTGAGTTTAGCGTTTAGTACCGTGAAGTTTACAAATAGGAGACTGGATGAAAGAATATTTGCAATTACAATATTTTTTATATACCTCGTATATGAGAAAAACTATCAACGCACAATAAATAACACACATAAGAACACAGCGCTCGTGGCGCCGCGATTAGGGTCCCTGCCTCCCTGTCTCTTATTGCATTGCCCTACCCCTGCAGGGAGGGCCCGAGACAACGCGTATTATACGTTTTACAGACATACAGATGGTAACTCATCACTTCATCAAATGTATCATTTCATCGAATGCTTTTTTCTGCTGAAACCATAGTTTTCAGGGTATCTTACATATTAATTACGTAGGTAAGGTTAGGTTAGATGTTTAAGATATCATGAAAACGATTATACTATAGTTTCAGCAGAAAATAGCGTTCGATGAAATAAAATTCAATTAAATGAATATGATAAATTCGATGAAAGGTGTTCCGATGAAATTACAGACACTCCATTTATGACAATCGATTCTTTGAGAAATTTTCCCCGAAGCGAGTTGTGCGATTTTTGCAATAAGTTTGATTGGCGTAACTAGTTCTTCTGGCCGAATATAATTTTTGCCCAGCGCCCAGCGAAGAAAAAAAAAAGTGGCATTGATACCTAGCTGACATTGAGTTATATTATAATATAACCTCAAAAACCACACTCAAAACAAGTTGAACCATACGTTCCCTTATAATCTGTGACGAACGCCGATCGAAATTTGTTTTCTTATGTTCTTGTTCTCGTGTTGAGTTGAAGTTCAGTATGGCAGAAGCTTGCCAGATTGTGCCTTGGTTCAATAGTAAGGAATGGTTCGGTGTGTATTATAACATTTATTCAGCGCCTACAATTACAAGTAAACAAGAAGCTTTAAATGTACTTTCAATTTGGAAAAGTCGATGTCCTTCTCTTCCGGCTGGCATAGAATCAACTCTTTCTGTGCTTGAAGTTCATGTTCAAGATTCGATAAATGCTGTGACCAATGACCAACTGCTGCGCTTGGCTTACTCCACGGCAATGATGCGGTTCGTTAACCACATGCTCGATGCCGAGATAGCGAAGGGCACGAGTCTGCACCAAGCAGCAAGAATATTGGGTGTCCCCGATTGGATTATTGATTTGCGGCATGACACTGCCCATAATAATGTATTGCCATCACTAGAGATACTTAGAGAAGCATCATTAATAAGCCTTGATTGGCTTCAATCCAATTACTGGGACAAGCACAAAGAATTTATCAAAGATTATATATCAGGTCACAAGGAAGTTGACATTATTGATGAAAATAAGTTTTCTGCACTTATAAATTTTTGTGCTTCATTGAGCATATGTGCCAGTTCAAGGTGTAAAATAAAAAACCTTAGTGAAATACCAGATGCCAGCATGAGAGAAGCTATTGTGATAGATGCAAGAGATTTGTTTGCTAATAGCTTGGATTTTTCCAATTTGAAGACTGTTTCAGTGGTGTCCCTAATCAATCTGCTTAACTCAAATGCTAAAAAACTTTTGAAGACTAGGGATGCCAAAATCCAGGTGAACAAAGCTTTGATTGGAGAGGACTCACTTTTTCTCTCATTAGAGCTTTTGAGCTATTTAAGTGAATCTGACTTTCATAACAAAAGCAGACTCAGTGCCCAGTACGTTCAGTGTTTTGAGGTGCTGCTTACATTCCTGCAAACTCATAATTTACTAATGGACTTTGTACTGGAGCTCATTAAATTAACTCAAGATAATGAGGCTGACAATAAAAAGCGCAAGCTTGCTGCTCTTTGGGTCTCAGAGATTTTACAATCATTGAAGAAATCAGCACTGTTCAGTGATAGGATAAAAGGGTAAGTCGTGACGACACAAGGATCATCAAATTAGAACAAAAAGGGATACTATCCTATTGTTGGCACCCTACTGATTGTTGGCCATACAACCACTTTAACTCAATTTAAGAGTGTTATAATATCACCTCGCTTATGTCTACAATGATTTAATCTTTAATGAGAACTTATACATATTTGAACATAATTGCTGAGGGAATTTATAAAAAAAATAAATTGCAATTAATTGAACCACACACTTGAAATGTAACTGCTATACTTGCCTATTAACATCGTAATAAATAATGCTGTCAGGCTAAATTATAAAATAAAAGATGTGACTAATAAACAAATAAATACAATCACTAAAGATGCCGTGAATAGACCTTGCAAAACATGTAAACAAAACCAAACTACCCAATTCCACAACTTGATAATTACATACTTTTTAAGATCAAGTGATGATTTATACTCTAGATCATTATTTTCATATTAAGTTTAAGATGAAATATCTATTCATTATAATTGTTATTTTTAATAAAAACACACTTGGTGAATATTTCTGGTTTCCTAGTAAAAAAGGGTATAAGTCAACTTAGCTCGTAATAAAAAAGGGTCTAGTAGCGTAAACTTACCAATAACTGGCCACTTAAGCGTCTCGGCAATTTTAAATATTTTTTTTGCCTAACTGTGTCCAAATACAGTGAATTTCGGGTATAACGTCGATGAAGGGACCACTGTTATTTCGTAGTTCCATCCGGATGTTGTTACAGGCAAAGACAAAAAGATACAGACATGTACATGGTTTATATTTGTTTATTGTTAAAAATATTTGCACACATAGTTATTTATTGATACATTAAAAAAAATGTGTAAAATTACTTTGCTTCAATTTTTTTTTTGTGCTAGCATACGCTGTAGGGTGTATTCTATTTTCATTACTCCTTCAATGTCTATAGTATCCTTTCCATCACCAAATAGACAATATCTTTTGAGCCTTGTCACAGCACATAACACATCCTCAGTTGTAGGAATCTCGCCTTCCTTGCCATCTTCTTCTTCCTCCTCATTTTCCTCATCTTGCGTCGTAGGTGATGGAACAACAGTTTCAACAATTTCTTCTTCTTCGGCTTCTCCACAAACTTTGCCTACTACAATATCGTGCCGTTGACGAAATCGGTATATCCAGCTTTCCGAACACTTAAAATCTATTTTCCCAAACAGTCTGGCAAAATAATTAGTTTTTTCTTGCAGTAGACGACCGCTCAAAGGTACGTTTTGGCTTCTTTGAGATTTGAACCACACTAGAAGGGCTTTTTCAACATCTTGATGCGTCGGCTTGCGGTTTTTCTTAATTTTTAAGGATTTGGACTCAAAGCACTTGAATATTTTATCACAGTTTTTCCACATCGTAGATATTGTTGAATGCGAAACTTTGTATTCTTTGCACAAATAAGCATTGTTTGCACCATTTTTCAATTTTGAAATGATTTCCACCTTTTCTTTAACAGTGAATGTGCGTCTAGGAGCCATACTTATTCAAAAGTTTATTATACACAGTTGCTACTCTATATATCAATTTGTAACTGAACCATTTTAACTCGAAAACGTACACGCTTACCTACCTAATTACCTAGCTAATATCTATAAAAAAAAAAGTGAAGGTTGCTGACCATCTGTGTGGATGTAAACAAAAGATAAGAAAGCTCTTTTGTGTCTTTGGCGGCCGACTCCGGTCGCAACATCTGCATGGGATTTCTAAGAATTTATTACAAACTATTCAATAAAAATAGTCGCTACACCCGAACTCGACGTTACATCCAAAGTCGCTATAGCCATATGTTTGTACATACTCAAGTATGCTTTAATTCAAGGGACTTAGATTTAACGTCACTATAGACAAATGGTCGCTTCGACCAAGGTGATAAGACTACAATTAATGAAATCCACTGTATTATTTTTTTGCGAAACTTACGTATCGGAGGGGTTTTCCTCTGTATATTTGTTTGATAAGTTTGGTGAATAAAAGAGCATAGGGTGCTAATAGTTTAATGAAAATAAAAACATTTTAGTAGTGACTGGCCATAAAATTTGGTAACTGGCAGCTATGTAATTAATAACTGGCCACAAGGACTAAGAAACGTTTAGACGTTTCAAATACTTAATTAATTAAACTATAATCACAGAAATAGCTAAAAAATATTTTAATTACCTACTACCTACTCTATCCTACGAGGGTCAAACTGAAAGTTTCGGGAATAGAAAAAAATATGCAGTTAAATTGAATAAAAGTATTTTTATTGTTTTTCCAAGTATTCTCCTTTATATTTTATGCACTTTTCCATGCTATCAAACCAGTCATTAAAGCACTTATTGAAGTCTGAAGTAGGGGTCGAAAAAATGGCCATTTTAAAAGCCTCCACTGCTGCTTCCGGCGTCTGAAACCGTTGACCACACAACTTATCCTTAATTTTGGGGAATGTGAAAAAGTCATTGGGGCTTTTTTTTTTTTTTTTTTTTTTTTTTCAGGGGACAATCTTACACAAATTGACCTAGTCCCAAACTAAGCTCTAGGCTTGTACTATGGGTACTAGACAACGATAAACGTACTTAAATAGAGAAATACATACTTAAATATATATAGAAAACGTCCAAGACTCAGGAACAAATATTTGCGCTCATCACACAAATATCTGCCCTTACCGGGATTTGAACCCAGGACCGCTGGCTTCGGAGGCAGGGTCACTCCCAACTAGGCCAACGTGTCGTCGACACGACACGCTTAAGTCGGGGCTGTATGGAGGATGGTCCAGTAATTCGACTTTTTCACCGTCCAGGTACTCAGTTGTTTTCCGAGCGGTGTGAGGGCTGGCATTGTCGTGGTGAAGGATAATGCGGCGACTAGGGTTTTTTTTCGGAGTTCAGCAAAGATACTCGGCAAACAAATAGTGGTGTACCAATCGGCATTGACCGTTCTACGATCTTCAAGAGGAATAGTAGCCACGAGACCCGATTTGGAGACAAACGTAGCCACCATCTTTTTGGCCGTGCTGCGAGAACGAATAACTTTTGTCGGCTTGAGCTCATATTCGTAGACCCATACTCGAGATTGGTTTTTATTTTCAGGCTCATATGCATATATCCAACACTCGTCACCGGATACAATGCTAAAAACTGCATTTGAGCTTCCTCCGTTGAATTTATTCAAAGTTCTGAGGCACCAATTGACACGAGTCGTTTTCTGCTCCTCAGACAATAAGTGAGGGATCCAACGGGAAAACAACTTTCGCACGCCTAATTGTTCCTGTAAAATGATTTGTATCTGACTCATTCCAATGCCCAAACACTCTTGAATCTCCCGATATGACACATGTCGGTCTTCCTTTATCAGCTGACGCACAGCATCGACGTTTTCTTGCGTGACTGCCGATTTTGGTCGACCTTCACGCACGTCGTCCGTGAGGGATAGACGGCCACGTTGAAATTCTGCATACCACCTGTATATTGACGTCTTTGAAGGTGCTTCATTACTAAAAGCAACAATCGTCCGGTCTCCACATTGTTTTTGTGATAATCCACTTTTAAAGTCGTAATAAATCATAGCTCTTAAATTTTCACGGGACAATTCCATTTTCAGCAGCGACTCGACTTCAAAAAACAATTGAAACCGAAATATTGCTTTTTTTTTCTATGTGGCCAGTGTGTTAAAATAATGAAACTATTATAAAAAGGTATGATATGTGTCAAAAATATGTTCCTAAGTATTAGATTCCCGAAACTTTCAGTGCAGCCCTCGTATTATTTCTATATTAACTATTTATTTAATTTCCATCAACACTTATTGTCGTAATTTGGAAATATCCAAGAAACAAGGGTTTTGAGATCTAATGTAGTGTTTAAACATCTAAAGTTAACTAAAAACCTTGATTTTTAGCTTCTTTACTTAGTAATCATTATAATTATTATCATTATCATCAGATGTATCGGTGTTGCTTTCTCTGTAGCAACTATGGCAAAGGAAGTCATCATCGTCGTCTTCGTGGATATGGATGCGATGACGTAAAGGTATACAGGTGAAATGATACCTCTTATAACACTGATTGCATTGGATAATCTTCTTTGTTATGGGACTCAAACACGAATCACAACATTATCATACGTGTGTTCCGTTTGTTTCCTTGTTTAGGATTTTCAGTTTTTTCTGTGTGCATCTTTGCTGATTGTTTTTTTTGTTTTGTTTTTAAGTTGACCGGGAGAATCATATCTGATACAATATTCTTATTTTTAATTGGGGCTGTCTGATTTGATGAGCAGGGTTGTTGATAGTTAGTTTAGGTTGAACTTGTAAGTATTTGCAGTCCACTAAGGTGTTCGTTTTCTTCAATGACAGTATTTTTATTCGCTTCACCGCTTTCGCAGTTTCTTAAGCTCCCGTGGTGTATAAACTCGCCTGTGTTTGCATCGAGGAATGAATAAAAAGCCTCATCACTTTCTTCTGTTAAAGGTATATCCCACTGGTGTATGTTCGAAGATTGTATGTCTTGCTTGTTAGAAATTACTGTAATTTCTTTTTTCTCCTTAACATATTTTCTTGGTTTTTTCTTTGGTACGTTTTCTTTTCGTGCTTTCTTCTCTTCCCGGAATCGCTTTCGTTCTTCTTTAGCAGCATCTTATTCTTGTTTTTTCAACTGCTTCGATTTTATTATTTGTACGTAGCTATCAGATGTCAAAGCAAACGGTTTTTTTTCTGTTTAGCGCTTGTCTTGTCGTTATGGTAGTTCTGGCAACCTTTTTGTTTTCAAATATTCCGAAAGAGATACATTTGATACAACAGTAACAATTTATTTGAGGAGCACAGTTGTTGATTGTTACTTTCGGTTGATATAGTTGGTATTTGCAGCTCACTAGAGTTTTCGGTCTCTTCAATGACAATATTTGCATTCGTTTCGCCGCTTTTGCTGTCTGTAACGCTCCTGTGGTGTATAAACTCACCTGTAGCTGAATCGAGGGTTGAACAAGAATCCTTATTTTCTTCTGTTAACAGTATTTCAGACTGGTGTAAGTTCGAAGATGGTAAGTCTTGCTTGTTTGCAGAAGTTCCTGTACCCAGAGTAGGTGTTTCCAAGTAATTATTACTATATTTTTCTAAACCATTGAACTTCTGCCATAGTCTATAAATGGCTTTGAAATTGTCATCAAATTCTTGTAGAGCAATACTTAGTGGTAACTGTACAACATTTTTCAATATTTGATTTACCCACAATGTCACAGAAGTCTGAGTAGGTCAGTACACGCAAACTTTCTAAGTTATTTGTCACTAATAGAGACATAACAGGTCCCTTTTCAGGCTGATTTGTTGATTTTATAGCTATGCATTTACTGTAATCTACATTATCCGGGTCAAATGGATACAGTCCGCATACTCGAAATCCGTTGATTAATGTGTAATTTTTTGCACATTACTCTACAACGGTTTTAGCAGAGGAGCGAAATATTCTTTTGTTAAACTTGCCTGGTAGTTATTAGCAGCATACCATTCCCGCAATGCCTTTTTCCAGCCAACTTTTACAGGACGAAATGCTGCAACGTCTGCAGGTTGTAATATACATGTTGCGTTTGGATAAAGTACGATTAAATGTATCTGTAGGCTTCGGCAAGGTTCAGACACTTCAATTGTTAAATGTGTTTGGTGTCCATCAACAAACAATATAACAGGAAGTGGGATATAGTTGGTTAGAAGTTGTGGATAGAAGCAATTAGCTATAAAGTCACAAAAGACAACAGAAGTCATCCAGCCTGTATCACTTCGGCCGATCCCCCATCCAGAGGGTCACACTCAGAGTCACACGGTCGGGAATTCTTTTAAATGGGTAAATGATGAGGGGATCGCAGACATGGCCAGCTGCAGAAAAAGTAAATAAAACTGTAATATTTTCTTTTGCCGAGCTCTTTTCGACTTCGTATACGTTTTTGCATCCTTTTTTCAGCTAAAACTTTGTCAGTTTTTGGGCAAATATTGAAGCCAGTTTCATCTGCATTAAACATTTCTTCTGGGATCTTCAACAACTTTTAATAGGTTTTCCTCAACAAAATATTGCTTAATTTTTTGGAACCATTTCCTGATATCTTCTTCTGTAACACATGCACTTGCATTAGTAACTCCCTCTGACGTTCGAATAGAGATATTAGGATGACGGTTCAAAAATGCTTTAAACCACACATCTCCAGGCTTGCCATTTCGAAATGGATTTGGTCTAGGGTTCGCCTTCAGAATGTCTTCAACACAGGTTTGCACGTCTTATTTTTTTCTTGGAAACCTAAGTTTTGCTAACTGTATAATTAAGTTACATAGCTCGTTTTCTTCGGCTTCAGAAAGTACTGGATCAGGCCCAGACTTGAACTTTGAGGTAGGATTACGTAGTTTAAATTGAATGCTACTTCTTGGTACACCATATTGCTTAGCGGCATTTCGAATAGAACCAACATCATCTTGAACAAATTTCACTGCATTATCTATCGCTTTTTTACTGTATTGTCGTTTTTTTGGCATGTTGTGGACTATTGACATAGCGTCTGTAGAACAAAATGAAACATTTAGTAACTGGCCACTCAACTAGCCACCTATGCCAGTTTCTACATAATGTTGATTAAAGTTACCCGTGTTTTTGTATTGAAAAGAGCACTTTATAAGCATTCAAAATAAATTTCAATTTTAAAGAAATACGAAGGTTAAGAATTTTACTGGCATAGGTGTCCAGTAACTGGGTTTTTGTATAAATCTCAATTAGTAACTAGCCACCCCCCCAAACTCTATTTTTAAACGATTCCGGTCAAAAATATTATTAAATACGCGTTACTCACCTCTTCTGAAACTCAAATAACACAATAGAAACAAGTACAGTTTCTTAAATCACCAAAACAAAGACTTTTTAACAAACAACTTCCTTAACATTTACTTAGCCGGTAACCGTTCACGACGAGACATGCACGCCAAGTGTCCACAGACAATAAAAATGTTTGGCGGTAGTTGCTATAGCGGTAGAAAGTTGTACTAAATCGAAAGCTTGTTAGTATAGTAATGTTAAATATTGATTGTAGATGGCGTGTTGTGTATAGAATTCTTATTCCAAGTAAATAAGTTACAAAGTGGCCAGTTATACCATGGTTTACCCTATACTCCGTTTATGCATAAACCCTTTTTTATTATGAGTTAAGTCGACTTATACTCTTTTTCACTAGAACCCCAGATTTGAGGTTATATATCAAACAGTACTTATTTGTTTACATCGTTCACAAGTTCTATTGACGGCGACTTTAGGTGCTAATAACTACTGTATTAAATTGTGTGTGTATGAGTGTGTGTGTCATAGAGTGTTTGTAACTGCACACTGAATGGCGGCATGAATTTGGATGATGTGGAGATAGCTGATACCCTGAGTTAACACATAGGCTATTTTTTATCACAAATAACACTTACTGTGGGTTGGTGTAGACAGTGTGAATGATGTCATGGGCGGAAGATAGTTGTTAATATAAAACTTCCCAAGTGTCCAACTACCTACACTCGCGAGCAAAACAATTGCATCACTTTGCATTTTTCTATGTACGCTCAATATACACGTAAACGGTACTATCTTTCTGTAATATTTAAATGTAATAAAGTTTCTTGAAATGTTAGTTTTCTAAAAAGCTAAGAAACATGGAAATCGGTGTAGTATTTTTTAAACCCCTATTTTTTACCCCGATTACTCCTCACCGAACGTACGAGTTGTGCTCTCCTAGACTGCTATAAAACAGGGTTAGAGGGGGGGGATCAGTCACTTATCAGAAGTCGACCGGTACACATCTCCGCATATTATCCCATCGAGAAGACCTGGAAAAATGGACACCACTGCTGTTCAAGTCGCCGTTATCATTCGCCTACTGCAAGAGGGCCGCAGTCAACGATCAGTAGCTGAAGAGCTGAATTTGGTACAGTCTACAGTTTGTAGAGTCTACCATAGGTTCAGACAAACTGGGGCCTTTACTTCAAGGCTAAGAACGGGCCGGAAAAGGTGCACTTCGGAGAGGGACGATCGGTTCATCGTGACAACAACCTTACGAGATCGTCACCAGACAGCAGTTGCTGTCCAACAGCGGCTCGAAGAAGTAAGAGAAGTGGCAGTCACCGAGTGGACAGTGAGGAGAAGACTAATGACAGCCAACCTGACACCAAAAAGGCCTGCTACGGGGCCCAAATTGCTGCCTCGGCACCGTGAAGCACGACGTCTGTTTGCCCAAAATCATCAAAACTGGACAATTGAGCAGTGGACCCCAGTTCTCTTCTTAGACGAGTGCAGGATGTGCTTGAACGGCTGCGATAGATTAGGACGAGTGTACAGAAGACCGGGAGAGCGATTCTCTCAATGTTGCATCTCCGAAAGAGTCGCCTACGGAGGTGGTTCCGTCATGTTCTGGGGCGGCATTTCCTACAATGGGCGAACGGAGCTGGTTTTCGTATGATGGCCGTGGTGGTGATTTGAATGCTGCCAGGTACATCACCGAAATCCTGGAGGAGCATGTCGTCCCTTACGCGGGGAATTTTGATGAGGGGTTTATCCTGATGCAGGATAATGCCCCTTGTCATACCGCAAGGGCCACCATGAGGTGGGGATCGACACCATGGACTAGCCAGCGATGAGCCCGGACCTAAACCCTATTGAGCACACGTGGGATTTCCTGAAAAGGAGGGTTAGGCAGCGGAATCCTGCACCGTCTCATGTGGAGGAGCTGAAGCAAGTTTTGGTGGAGGAGTGGGAAGCCATCCCGCAAGATTACGTGAAAACTCTGACAAAATCAATGAAAAATCGATTAGATTGTGTGAGGAGGGCTAGGGGAGGGAATACCAAGTACTGATGTATTTTTTTTTTGTAATAAATACCTTTAATGATTAAAATGCTTATTATTCTTAGTTTTCATAATCCCGCGTTTTTTCACCATTTTCTGAATTCAGAGCATATTTCAGGCTTAGGACTTGAAATTATATTGAAATAACGCGTTTTCTATAGCGTTACATTATCGGTTTTCATTTGGTATTACCATTTTTAAATTCGAGTAAAGATGTAGGTACAAAGATATTGAGTGAACATGGAAAAATGCAAAGAAATGCAAAGTGATGCAATTGTTTTGCTCGCGAGTGTAGTTTACTCTTTTTAAGCCTGTATGTTGTTTTTTATTACAGATCTAGCCCTGAAACAACAATAAACAAGAAGAAAAAGGAGTTAAGACAGTTATTCCTACATTGGTTTCCAAATGAAAAGAACAGTGGTCTTCTGCTAGATTTACATAAAGCTGTTCCAAATGAATGGACTGACATTAAATTTATTCAACCAATTATATCAGCTTATAATCCATATCTAGTGTATTTTGTACAAGATTTACTTAATTTGATTACACCAAGTGTGCCAAATGCAAATGTACAGAAAATTTGCAAATTAGCAAAACTTATTTCATCATCATCAAATTTGAATCACTCAACACCAACTGCAACAAAAATATTCACAGTTGATGATCTGCAATCATGTGGCCAGAAAAGTGAGTTGGAAAATGATCCAGATTCAGATTGTATGGAGATATGTGAAGAATCTTTTGAAGTAAAATGTGATGCAGTCACTGAAGACCAGATACAAAGTGGTATTTGGCAAAAGGCTTCTCAAAATTATAATTGGGCTGCTTGTCCAATTGGGTTATTGCCCTGGCAAATGCAGGTATAGAAAGGGTAATATGAGGGTATACAATAAAAGTTTTCAACTCCACAGCATTTTTTTATTTTTTTCGTATTTTGTATACAGTATAACATTTTGGTTACATTTCATTATATTGACACATTATAGGAGCCCTAATAATAAATTGAACAATATACACGTTATTAGTATATTACAAGATTAACAATTACGTAAGTTGTTCACAGTCAAATAGCATACGGAAATATGATATAAGAAAATATTTGAACGGAATAGTATTGGTCCTTAGGAAACGCTATTCATACTAAAAACGTAATGTCACATGGATCCAATTAATTGGTAAAATATCTAAGTAATATCATGTCAAATATGCAATCATTCTACTAATTACTTACAGAATGCTACTTGCTAAAAGCAAGGGCTAATCTGTTACACAAAAAGAAAGCTACAAATTTAGTTAAGATTTACAAGAAATGGTAAGACATGATAGATACATTGTAAACCTCTCATATTAGACAATACCGATCAAGCGTAACATTACATAACAGACTCAACAACGACGTGTTAACATGTCTAGGTAAAACATTTATACAGGGAGTTCAATTAAAATTTGCAAATACATTACACAGGCACCTGAAATGCGTAAAAATATCAAACAGTAAGGTTGATAGGCACTTTTATAAACAAAATTGTTTACATAGATTTTAGCAGTTACTTAGATAAAATGTGGTACTTGGCTAAATCACATTAAAACTAATAAAAGTATTTACACAATTAGAATTGCTAGAAATTTAATCTATCTACACACACTTCTAAAGTGTCCATAGGTTCTAATCGTAGCCACATTGCACGGTCATAATTCTTTACAAATACGTAACTAACTTTAAAATGATCTATGAGTATGTTCCCGATCCCACGCGGCAGTGAAGTAGGGAACCTAGGAAAAATTACAAACAAAACTAAGTTGGAATATGTCTTGACTGGGTCTACCGATAACATTATGTAATAAGAAATAACAGATAGCAACATACCTGCAATACGCTGCTGAAAGCAAAATTGCAGAAGGCACCGATTTTTTCTAGACTACTGTGTCTACAGCAGCGGTTCTGTAAACGTTATTCATTTATTACTTTGAAAATGTTTGACGAATAACAAGCAGGGTCCTTACCAGTAAGAGGGTTGGAGCCTCAGCCCGCGGCTGCCGCTGATGACAAAGACACTGCGCTACGCACAGCCTCACACTAAAAGACAAAGTTCCTGATTTGCATCACTTTAACGAATCCGGGCATAGCTTAGTTACTGAACATTTGAATATTTCTCCAACAATCTACATACTTACTACCATTATAAATAAGTCGTCGCCCATGTGAGATTCTAAACGGGTATTATGGCATATTAATTGTGTATTGAAGCATAACTAACTTAATAAAATCGCTAGTCTGAAAATAATTGAGCTACATACCTCTTCACTCTGGAAGGTACATAATTAAAAATGACAAAATTTCGCAGTAGAGATATTCGTTGTATAGTTTTAAGATAGTATATGCTAAAAACTAATTAGAAAGCAGGTAAAATATTTGTGACTTAATAATAATTCAATAAACCTTATTAGATAGACAGTCTTTTAGATAATGAAGCAAAATAAAAAAATATTAAGCAAGGTAGGTACATTTATGTGTCGTTATATTTTGTTTGTGTAGTGTATGGCAACCTGACTGGAATCATGTCATGGTACGGTAGAGACGCGGAGCTATAAAACCTAAAAAAAAAACAAAAAAAAAAAAAAAAAATTGCATGCTCATGTTTCGAAACAATAATAATATATAAAATCACTAAACTTGAAACATCGGATTGTTAAAACTTATATTGACTGCAATATCGAATAAAAATAATTCATTCTTAATCCTATCTGACAAATTGCAGATTTTGCACCACAAAATGAACAAGAATCGAAAATCGAAGCAATTTTTAAAAACTTTACATCGATTGATCATTGTATAAAATAATATCGCTAATTCAGTTTAGATTTACATATTTACAGACAGAAAATATTATCATAAAATATAATGTCGGTGCAAAGATAAAAGTTGTATGAAAAATACTTTTCACAATATATTTGGACTCGCATAGCGCGCGAAGAGCCAGCGCAGAGCGCGAGCGGCCCTCCGTCGGCATAAGCTCGAGCGCTCTCGGCGCGGCAGAAACAGTAACACGTGTAAATAGGATAGAGCCCAGTTCATCTCTCGGCCGGAGGCGAACTGGCACATTTTATTTACCTCGTTGGACCTAAAACTTGATATGTGCAGAATTTGGAATGCTGCGTGGCAACTTATTCAGTCATCACTAAACGGAATGTATGTATTACAGCTCTTTCAAATTCCCGTATATCTATAACTATTTAAGTACTCGTCTGGGTGCCCTCGGCCGTCCGCGAGTCTCCGGCGGCCATCGCCGTCGGGAACGTCGTCTCACATGGCAAGAATATAGTAACTTCAATAACGATTCGGAAACAACAACACCGTAGGAATAATAATACCGAACGCGGGGGCGTCCCGTCGTATATATTTTAGCGAGCCGAGGGACCGGGGCCGGCCCGCCCGGCCGCCGAACTAACTTAACGAAGACACAATGATCACAATTCACCGCACGAGTAACATCAATACTAGGGACCGGCGCGGCCTCAGGCGCGCTGGCGGCGAGGGTCGCCGCGACCGGTCGGACGATTTTTGTACACAACCTCCTGTAGGCTTTCGATTTCGAACGGTAAACCTGCGGCGGCACGTTCTACGACGACTAAAACTAACGTAAATATCGTTGTTCGGGGCGGCTACACCATGATGGGGTCGTCGGAGGAGAGCTGGCGGTGCAGCAGGCCGGCGCCGCGCTCGCGGCCGCTGAGGTCGTCGCTGGACCCGAACTCGCCCTCCTGCTCCGTCGCCGACAGCAGGTCGTCGTCCGACGTGGCCCTGCAACACCAGCGCCGCGTCACTCAAGCCGCCGCTCTCCGGGCCCGCCCGGCCCGACCGCCCACACGAACATACACACCCAACAACAACGAACAATCACCACTTCTATAACCGGTCTATTATAAGATACTAAATCGTCCTTCGATATGTAGATGATTTTACGAAAGGATTGTTGGTCCCTTTGCCCCTTATCTGGAGATAAACTCTACTCCACTTGTTAAGACAACAAGCCAACTCTACTCCACTTGTTGTCTTAACAAGTGGAGTAGAGTTTATCTCCAGACCAACACATTTATGTATGGTTTATAACCATACATAAATGAATAAACCATAGAAAAAGCGAATTAACATTAACAGTATGGTGCAAGACGAGATAGAATAAAGGTCCGGGTCCAAGCGACGCGTCATTTATTTACCAAAAGTTTTGAAGCACCGCAACGGAAAAATGCTTGAGTTCCCTAGCACTCGTCATTTTGATTATATTGTTGTCTATTGTCATCCTATATACCGTCAAAATAACACGAGATAAGTCTTTCATATGGTTTCTAAATCAACCACCTATGTTAATACCTACATTGCATATACGGTCGACTCAAAAACGTTCAACAGTTTGAATATAGATAGCATTACGTGTCGTTATTTCTAATTCACGAAGGTTTTCGCTCGCTCGAGTCTTCTGCACTCCGTTCGACTACTAGGTACTCGCAGTCCTCAGAGAATCTTCTGTAACAGCATACGGGGATAGACGTCGAGCCGAGCACGTGCGTAGGCTGCGGGTCGCAATCCCAAACGGTCCTGAAAGTACTTGGAGATAACAAAACGTCCGACGAGTACCTTTTTGATTTGAAGAGTTACAGTTAGAGGTCCAATTGTAATATGGAGAGATCTCATATTTTTTTATGACAGTAGAAATACGCATAAAATATTAAGACAGTATGGAATCGAGATAATTATGTTTAACAGTATAAGAACGCATGCATGCGTCATAATTATGGTACAGTGACTTGGGAATATAAGTTGAGGCACAATCAGCAAAAGCTTATTAGGAGGCGAGGCAGCACTGACCGCCTGGTGGAGGAAGTTCGGCATGTTTTCAATATGCTTCAGTTACATCTCTGGAAGGCTCGGAGCTTGGACTCGTCATGCAAATCGAGGAACAAAAAGCGACACAGTTTTAAAATCAGCGCAACATATAAAATCAGCTTCAATTGTAAACGTTTTCGTAAGTCGACCGCATATACATAAGCGCAAATATGTAAAATAAATGTTGGCATTTTAGACACAAGATATATGTATATATAGCTTTGTAGTACGATTATGTATTAGAACATTTTGTATTTAGCTCAGCGTTAAAAGAACTGTCGATATATTTTCCTATGAGTAACGTCCGACCTGTAAAAGCAGATAATATATAAGTAGGTCAAAAGCTTCAAAGGTTATTTACACAGCCTGCTATAGTAGAAATGAGCAGACTATTGTATTCACGACCATCAATAATGTCCCACTCCCCGTTGCCCTTGTCACGCACCGTTCCATTCATAGCGTAAATGCGTTGTCATTCTACCTTTCAGCTTGTCCACGGGTAAATTAACTAGGAAAGATGAAAATATAAGTTTTATATTTATACATAATTATAAATAGGTCACTTTTACTGTCATGAATGTCACGATACAACGTAATGTAGAACTAGTCGAATTATTCCTTTCTATACAATGCGCAAATAGGATAAAAGGATCTCAATTTAGGAAACGTATTTTCAGCAAACCCCTTCTTTTATTTTGTTTAACGGAAAGTAAGACGTTGCAAAACTTAGGAATAAAGAAATGTTGCAAGCAACAGATGATGTGGTGGCTAAAGGCGAGCGTACACAGGTTCGTAACGGATGGATCCCAGTCATAAAAGTGCTCTCAGACGGACCGCTTTACTATCTATAATTCATTAGATTCTCCGACGCGGACCTGTGAACGCTCTTTAGGGACAGCACAACAACCCTGCAAACAATTAAAGAATTACCGTTACTCAAGCGACGGCAACGGTTATTTTATTCCTTATTTATGTTCGTCTGTCATTACACCGGTTTAATCCCATTATTAGTCTAAGATCTGAGTACCTATACAACGACCTTTACCGAACTGGTTAATGGATGAAAAGTATTTTCACTTCTCATGCTCGTAAAGTCCTTCTTTATGCTGGGTATAGGGGGTTTATGCTGGGGGTAGGCTTTATGCACTAGTGCATAAAGTGTTATCATCATCTAGACTAAGACATAATAATATAAGCCCTACAGCCAGACAGACGAGGTGACTGCACTAACTTACTTTATTTATTTGCATTCAATGTTGCATCTAACACAGATTAAATTTTAAAATGTTATAAGGTTTGGGAAATAAGGCGTAATCAGTAATCATATGCTAGCTTTTCTTTTAGAGACCTTACAATTGTTTTTTTCTTGATGGCTTATATTTCCAAGCGGAGCGAAGTCCACCAAGCGGGAGCGTGCAAATACGGTTGGGGTACTAAGCGGAGGTCCAGCAGGTACGCCTTAAGATACATCATACAATAGTGACCTGTTTCAGAAATTTTAAATTTCGGGTTAGGTCTTTATAATAATAAATTTACGACATGAAGTTTGTTAACTGAAATTTTGAATTAGGTCACTATTGTTCTGCATGTGCGATTATTTGATATAGCCCACGAACAGCGCCTCCTACTTAAAGTCCTATGGAGATTTGCAAGTTATCTTTATAAACAGCATTATTAAGCGGAGCGTAGTGAACCAACCGGCAGCGTGCAAACACGGTTGGGGTACTACTACTTAACGGTGGATCGAGTGGCTGCGACATAAAATATATTATTTCATAAATAAATATCAGGGGATAATCTCATACAAATTTCCTTTGTCCCAAACTAAGCTCTAGGCTTGTGCAGTCAGATGCAGTGAAAAGTGACTTCTCCCGTCTGCACGCTAATATATTGTGGTCAACGGTTGGTTAGACTAGGTTCCCTGGGCTTTTATTCTATTAGATTAAAACGATAATGCGCTTGACGTGTTATAGTATTCTTTTAACTTAACCGCTTTCACAGACAAAGAAACAAGAATTATTTAAATGTTGAGAATACGGAAACACGACAAAAGCAATATAGTTGTACAGATGTATTGCATAATTATTTTTCTTATTTTCACGGAAACGTACATACGAACGTGTCTTGCTATTTCAGTTGGTCAGACTACTTCTTGTACTGTGATCGACTGAAATAGCAAGACACGTTCGTACGTTTCCGTGAAAATACGAGGGAAAAAAATAATGCAATAGATCTGTAATTGTGTAGTAGGCGAGTGGTGGTTGGCGTATAGGGTATGGTACCTGATGAGCGTGGGCAGGTTGGAGGTGAGCAGCGCCTTCTCCTTCTGTATCTCGACGATGTGGCCCACGAGCAGCTGCTCCTCGGGGCGGTGCGCCGAGCGCGGCGCGGCGCGCAGCGAGGACAGCCGGTCCGTGGCCGAGTGGCACGCCGAGTCCAGCGTCGCGATGTCCTGCAGCATGCCGCGCACCTGCCCAGGCAACAATACTGCGCCGTCAGCCTCTTACTACTTATAAAAAACTAACCCAACCTTTAGTGGTGGTAGGACCCTGACCATGGTCCGTCCGGATCGCTCCCACCATTTTATCCATCCAAGCAACAGTGTTCGCATTGTTGTGTTCAAATTACTAACATAGAGGCATTCCATCTTAGTCCTCAAGGTTGGCAACGCATTTGAGGTCTTAGGATTATAAGTCCTGAGAATTCAAATGTCTATGGGTCTCAGATTCGACTTACAATCAGGTGAGCTGAGTGCTCGTTTGCCTTCTCCTTAACATAAAAAAAAAACCTTTTCAACGCTATGTCAAACACAATCGACGTCACTCACATGCCAGTGACACTGCTTAAAACCAGAGCGAATGTCAACCTTGCCTCATAAAAACTCTGGTCTATTTCACACTATCAACCATGACGTAATGTCCGTGAATGGCGTTGAACCAGTGGTACTGATATATCCATCAATAGCGTTGAAAAGGTTAATTTGCTTCCGTCAAAATTGGTCTTTTGTTTAAGTTACTTTGATATATTCATACTTTAGTCGCGTTAAATATAAATATTAGTATAATATATTATGTTTATAAATACACTTCGGATATTGGGCGTAATGTTTTTTTAGCACATTATGTTTGAGCTTATTTCGATATACACGTTACAAAAATTACGTAAAAACTAGACCAATATATTTATTTTAATTTTATTTTATAATCAGTTTTAAATAAATCGTCACACGGGACGTTACACTAACATGAGTCATGACACTGTAGGAACTAACCGAACGCAGGCATAAATTTTGGAGACCACGGATGAGTGAGGCTAGGTATCCTATTGGTGAATTTTTTTCCTCGCACAGCTATGGTAGATATTCACCCTTAAACGATACGTACAATATAGTATGGCAATGTAATTTATTATGTGAAGTTTGTAGAGTGCACTTACAGTGCGTATCTTGTCGGTGAGCACGGCCTCGAGGCAGGCGGTCTGTCGCGCGATGTCGTGCAGCGAGTCCTGCGCCGGCTGCACCTTGTGCGTGCGCAGGATGCACGGCGCGAACACTATCGCCAGCGCATTCGGACCCATCCTGTGGAAATAAGGTGAACAGAAATTTTATTATAGTTATTGTGACACAGTGTTCAATCTGGATTTAAAAATATCCATTTTAGTTCGAAATGCTACTTTTAGTTGCTTGCTTTTCCAGTTTTCTATATGTATATCGTTAACAAACCGAAAAAATATTGTCTTAGTAAATATTACATTACCTGTTATTCTCTTCTCCTAACGCCACTCTCGTTAAGTGAAATATTAGCCTCTCCATAAGGTCAAAGTTTGGTTTGGGTAACTTCCTGAGGATCGTGAATATACACGACACTCGTTCCTGTTGGCAAAAGTAACTTCTTATCATTTGTATCTAACTTACTTTTCTATACATATTTGCTACCGAATTAATATTGCGTTTGTCTCAAAAGTAGATAAACCGTGGAGTGTAAGCAGCGGTAGCTCGCAGCAGTCACCTGCGGGTCGGAGATCTCGGCGGCGAGGATGAAGTCGTCGTAGAGGTCGAAGGTGAGCAGCGGCTCGGGCAGCTCGCGGAAGAACCCCTTGAGCACGGAGGCGCGCACGTGCACGGCGTACGAGTCCAGCCGCTCCACGCCCTCTTCGGGCCGCTCGTCTAGCAGGCGCCGCAGCTCGCGCACCTGACACACACTTCATCATAAGCTGGGTACGAATCTGAGCGGCTCAGCCTGACGCATGCTCACCCGCGCGGCGAGCTGCTGGCGACCCAATTTATTGCACATAAACATAAGCGGGTGAGGCAGCGACTCGCCGCGAGCCGACATTTCAAAATGACGTCGGACACGATGACAGCCGTGGCTGCGTACTTATCATTAATTATTAACAAAAAGAAGAAGTAATGACTGTCGGCGTCTTCCCGCGCGCCGCTCGCCCGTTGCTCGCGCACAGCGCGTGAGCGCGTCCGAATTTGAGCAACTAAGGAAGTTTTTAAAGCTACATGCCCAGTTTTTTTTCATGACAACTTTTTGAGTAAACGCACAAAGTTTGTTTTTTCATACTACATGAAAAACAAACGCGGGGATTTCTTAGTATAGAAAAAGTAACTTAGTGAGTTTACTCAAAAAGTTGTCATGAAAAAAACTTGGCATGTAGCTTTAAAAACTTCCTTAGTTCACAGTGATTCTAACCATGCAAGAAAAAAGTTAAAAAAATATGAATTAATACATGAAATTAAGGGTTTTTCGTAACATGGACACAAGGAAAAATGACAAAAAATCAGATTAAAAGTCCAAATATCTCGAAAACCGTGCGACTTTTACTAGACCTATTTTAGCTTTTTCATAACGTCCTAAGTGCCCTCTATCCGTAGTTCAAGGATTATCCACTCATTACCTAACACCCTGTATACATACATACCCACGTTACGTGTGTTTTTTCAAGATTTTATTTTACCACTTTGCTGGCGTGACAAACGATGACCCAAATTACAGCTTTCTTGTACTTACTAAGAGTCTCTGAGTTAGGCAGCTAGGGCGGACGGACGGACGGACATGGCAAAACTATAAGTTTATAGTTTGACTACGGAACCCATACTTAGCATTGCCGCAGTTCGCGATAAAATTATCGCCGTCTTGCCCTGCTCAGCATCAAAACAAGATTCAAAAGACGTAGAAGAAAAACAATTAGTTACTTAAATTTCTTTCTTTTTTTCCAACTAAAAGACGATGACACTGTAAAAGTTGCAGTTTTAATGATATCACTTTTATCGGTAAGTAATTGCACATGAACTCACCTTGGAACTTAACCCGCTTTTCCTGTACAACCCCTCCGTGTACAGGCCCGTCATTTCTAACGTGGTGATCAGTCGATCCACGACTATGGGGATGTTGCTCTCGCCCGTCGGTAGCTCGGTTAGAGGCATGCCGAACACCTGAAAATAAACGTCGATTAGAAAACTAGAGCTCCCGATACACGTGTTACACGCCCGCACTGGTACCCACGTTCATAGCCCTAGCCGGTATAAAGCCTCCGAACTACACGGATCCGTGTAATACCCGAATTAAAGTCCGGTTATCCTTAATTACCCACGTCCGCAGGTAATAAATGTTCGCAAGTAACGCGGAAATGGGTATCTGACAAGTTTCCACGAAACCTTTAGTGGCGGTAGGACCCTGTGCAGGGTCCGCCCGGATAGCTACCACCGTCTTATCCATTAACCTACCGCCAAGCAACAGTGTTCGCATTGGGGATAAGACAACCGGAGAAATTACTAGCATAGAGGCATTCCATCTTAGTCCTCAGAGTAGGCAACGCATTTGAGGTCTTAGGATTGCAGTCTTAAGATTATAGTTTTGAGAATTCAAATGTCCATGGGTCTCAGATTCTACTTTTCATCAGGCGGCCTGAGTGCTCGTGTGCCTTCTCCTTATAATAATTAAAATAAACATGGAGATGACCGCGAGACTTAATTAGAGGAGGTACAGGTTAGGTGCAAGCGGTGTCGGAGCGTTACCTTCCCCCGCGTGAGCACGCCCAGCTGCTCGCGGCCGCCGGCGTCCACGGCGCCCACGATGGCGGCCGCGCGCGTCATGGAGTCCTTGCGGCACTGCGTCGCCACCTGATAACAATACAGAGTTCTAAATACGCTTATACACGAATCGATCAAATAATCTTTAATTTAATCAGACTATTGAAAAAAAAAACCATTGGCGATACGTTGGCGACAGTATATGATAAAATAAAACGATATTGAACGCGAAAACTTTTTGAAACATGCATCTCTTCTGGTTTAACACTTTCTACTCCAACGGCCGTCGACGACAGTTAGATGCGATTAACACGGGACAAATTAAAGAAAACATCTTTGGGAAGGTCTATGTCCAGCCGTGGAGATATTTCGGCTGACATGATTATGGTGATTATGAACGTACCTTCATGTAGCACTTCTTGTGCGAGGCGAGCCGGCAGGCCTGGCAGATGAGCGAGCGCTCGATGGGCCACATGAAGAACGTCTTGCAGATCTCGCACTCGGTGGGGATGTTGATCATCGACAGCACGAACGTGTGCCCTTTGTACAGGATGGGATCGTCCACCTGGAGATGTAACATTTTTAACTGGTTGCCAAAACTATTTTACAGTCATAACTCATAATACCTCATTCGGATCGTTACTATCATCTCACCCTTTAACCTGCCGCCAAACAGCAGTGTTCGCATTGTTGAGTTACGGTGCAGACTACCTTTGAAATAGAGGCATTCCGTATTAGTACTCAGGGTTGGCAATGGAATTGCAGTCTTGAGATTGTAATCTTGACATTAAAAATGTCTATGGACTTCAGAGATCATGTACGAGGTACGATGACAAAAGTAGGCTTTTTGTTCTTTGGAGATTTAGATAATTCTCCAGAGTAAAACGATAATGACTAGTTTAACGTGAGGATATTTCAGAAAACCACAACTGCATTAATACTACAACCATTTTTAGCCCATGTTTTTTAGCCCAGTCAGCAACTTTCTTAGTGACAATTTAAAATAAACCCTAAGAAATCAAAGTAACGGATTAAATACGTCACCTGAACATTTCATACATACATTGTACATACCATCACGCCTTCATTCCTTCAACATTTCATAATGGACTTCAAATCTAATCGCTTGACTCTACTTTCAACTTCCTATAACCTTCCTGGTTGGAATACCATGAAAACGAAACACTCACTTTTCTCTTCTTATCCTTTTTCCGTTTGGTCCTAGCCTTGTCGGTCTCATGCTGGCTCATGAACTCGTCCATGAACCCGCGGAAGGCGTTGACGCCCATCGTGATGGAGAGCGTGGAGCCCTCGCGCGCGCACACCGTCTCCATCACGTGCAGGAAGTTGCCGATCAGGTCCTTGTACTTGAGCGCCGAGCCCCGCGTCTCCACTACACTGTATGTGGCTACGAGGTTGTCTTTGAACTCGCGGAGCGCGTGCTTGAATACCCTGTCAACCTGTTGGAATAAAAATATGTGATGATGCTACTGAGATGTCTTTTTTAGAAACGTCATTTTTGATAAAATATAGAAAAATACTAATGGGTCAATGATAAGTATTGTTTATTTAGTGTATAGCATTATTATTGAATTTTCATGTGGAATTTATAATCAACATGTAAGTATACGGACTTTTAAATAATAAAAAAACAACTTGAATAAGGTAAAAAATCAGGAATTATTACATTACATTAGGTTAACTTATAATGCCCCGATGCTATTTCACGCTGTAAGGCGATATTTTTTTGCGATGTCTGATAGACGTCCCGTCAGTCGCAGAGGGTTAGAAAATGGACAAAAAGACGTAGAGGCATTTAAAGTGGTCAGCATATTTGCGGTGTGAAACCAAGAGATGAACAACGTAACTTCGGAAAAGAGTCATGGCATTGTTATGATAGATGGGTTTTCATTAATTAAATGAGATAATTGCTCTTTTATGAAAATATAATGGCGAAATGGTCGGTGACACAGCAAAAAACACCCAGCGCACATGATGGCCAATTGACACATCCAAGGAATAGTTAATGGGATCTAACTAACCTCTGACTGCTTATCAGTTTTACTAGATTCCATTTGAAATATCTTCTTAGTGATGAAATTTTGCATGGCATGCAGCTCCGTCGCGTCCGAGATGATCTTGTCAGTGCGGTCCATGAACTCGGAGGTTCCGGTCAAATTGAAGTTGGTGGTGGAGGCTTTGGAATGTTCCGCGCCCATGTAGGGCTTGCGGTACTTGTGGCGGCCGCGGGCCGGCGCGGCCACGGGGCTCGAGCACGGCATGGTGATGACGCCCTTGTTCTGGATGCACTTGGTGTGGTACAGCTGCTTGCAGTCGATGCAGCGCTGCCCTTGCGTCACGAAGGCGTCGATAGCATCGTGGCAGTATACACATTTGTCGCCTTTCGCGAATCGCGTGCCTTTTCGAAACCTGAAAGGTGGAGGCAAATAGATGAGGAATGTGACAAAATGCGATGACTGTTACCGTTATTAGAACTTTTAATTAAACATCTAGAGTAACTTTTGTTTTTCTAAAGGACCAAAGCATGTTTCTTGTAATAGTTGTTAGATATAAAAAATTAAACACATTCATCACTCATAAATTATGTCAACATTTAGCGACGTGGGTTAACTGGAAGTGATCCCTTAAGGGGATAAGTTCGCCTTTGTACATTCTCTTTTTGTGTTTTCATTGTATTATTTCCGTTTCATTTTGTTAAAGTGTTTACAAACATACATACATACATACGGGTTGTTATCGTTCGGAAGAATATTTGGTTGCCTTAGTCAAGCCAGTCCATTTGTGTTGCAGCCGGCGTCTCTAATCTACTTTGTTCTGTCCAATAACAATCTCGAGACACTTCCAGAAATTTAAAATTGCACTTCCTAGGACTTCATTCTAACTATAATGTAATAATTTTTGATCTGTTCAGGGCTAGAATCAATTCACTAAAATCTGAAAGTCATCACAAGATAAGACCAGACAGTGGGTGACAGCAGCATGAAATGAACTCTAAAGCTGGGTACGAATCTGAGCGGCTCAGCTTGAAGCATGCTCGCCCCGCGCGGCGAGCTTTTCGTGACCCTAATTATTGCACAAATACATGCGCGGGTGAGGCAGCGTGCTCGCCGTGAGCCGACATTTCAACCGCTGCTCGCGCACAGCGCGTGAGCGCGTACGAATTTGAGCAAAATAGGTGAGCCGTGCGTGCCTCCACCCGAGGCTGCTCTAATTCGGAGCCAGCTTAATAAAGCGGTTATTAAAGCGTGTGTTGTGCATGTGTATGTGGCGACCTGTGTCCGGCGATCCGGAAGAGTCCGTTGCCGGTCTGGCCGATGTAGTCGGTGGAGCGCGGGTCGGGCGGGCGCGCGTCGCCGGGCGCGGGGTCGGAGTTGCGCCGGCGCAGCGCCGCGTCGCCGGGCGCGCGCGCCGCCGCGCCCTCCAGCAGCGGGCCCATCAGCTCCGACGCCGCTCTGCCGGGGGACCACCGTCATGCTGCGGCTACTCTATGCAGACTAGAGAGTCTACCCGTGCAGCAGCCCTACACGAGTTGCTTTAACCAAGCTAACGACATTCGAAAACAGTTTGTGGAATCGGTATACACGACCCTTACGTCGATCCTGTTTACTTCGGTTTCGGCAGTTGTTAGCATAATGTGACTTCTCTAGACCCAAGAGCGCGCATGCGCATAAAATTGTGCATTAACTAACTTTAACAAAAAAAAAGTAAATCGATTATGCGTCTAGTGATTACAAATTTTCCAATCATCTAAATCGTGCCCAGCTAATTAAGGGTCAATTGCAAAAAATATACAGAATTAACGCATTCACAGCCACCC